>CAEFZY010073165.1:0-12915 GCA_903066815.1 Brachyrhaphis roseni | reverse complement strand
ACAGGCAAAATCACACTTGAGTATTCTATAGAAGCATGTTGTACACAAAATGTATTAATGGCTATCTTTTAATTTAAGTTGAAGGTGAAGTTGTTGAGAGATTGGAGATGGAGGTTAAAGTTGGACCAAATGCTGCGGAGAAGCTTGTTAAGCGCATCAACCTGAACGAAGAGGAAACCACAGAGGAAGGAGGACCAGTCCTGATGAAGCTCAACAAAATCCTGTCTTCAAGAAGGAACAGCTCCTCATCTTCCTCCTCCAGCTCAAGCAGCTCTTCATCTCGTTCCAGCAGTTCCTCAAAGACCTCCTCCAGCTCTTCATCTCGCTCCAGCCGTAAGATCAGTCTTGCAGCCCGTGGGTCCAACAGCAGCAGCAGTAGCAGTAGCAGTTCCAAACGCAGTAGCAGCAGCAGCAGCAGTAGCAGCAGCAGCAGCAGTAGCAGTAGCAGTAGCAGCAGCAGCAGCAGCAGCAGCAGCAGCAGCAGCAGCAGCAGCAGCAGCAGCAGCAGCAGGAGAAGCAGCAGCAGCAGCCGCAGAAGCAAGAGTGGCAGATCATCAAGATCCAGCAGCAGTTCAGATAGGACCAGCTCTGCATCAAGCATCGCATCTCTCTTCAGCGGCAGTTCAAGCTCTTCTCGCTCCAGCGCCTCTCGCTCTAGGGTAAATATCTTCATCTTGATCTTGCAGGAAAGTGTTTTAACACACCAGTATAGCATGTGGGAAATCTGACAGAAATGTTTGTTCTTTGCAGCAAGTGATTGAGAAGTTCCAGAGGACACACAAGAAGGAGTCTCCCTCCAAATCAACTTCCAGAAGCAGGAGCATTTCCTCCAGCATTGAGGCCATCTACAATCAGGTGAAATTTGGTCATCAGAAAAATTAATAAGCACTTAAGAGGTGTTATTTATGTTCTGTTTAGTTTTAAATGTGAACCTACCCCATTTAACATTGCGTGTCACCACAGAAAAAATTCCTCAGGGACGAAGAAGCTGTTGTGGCATTGATCTTCCGTGCTGTCAAAGCTGACAAGAGGATGGTGGGATACCAACTTGCTGCCTACCTTGACAAACCAAATGCCAGACTTCAGATCATTGTCGCCAACCTGTCTTCTGAAAGCAACTGGAGGCTCTGTGCTGATGGAGTTGTGTTGAGCAAGCACAAAGTTACAGTAAGGCCCTATATACGAGATACACAATAAAAGTCTATCAGCAACCATAGGTGACTTATTCTAATGTAATGTTGTTTGTCAACAGACTAGGATTTCCTGGGGTGAACAATGCAAGAGATATAGCGCCAATGCTACAGGAGAGACTGGTCTTGTTTCTTCAAACCCTGCAGCTCGCCTCAGAGCGTCCTGGGAAAGACTGCCTTCTGCCCTGAAACGTTATGGAAAGATGTAAGAAACTCTACATCACATAGGTCTCCGTGTCAGGAATGTTTGTGCAGTTTCTGACATTTTTTTCATTTCCTTCCAGGATCAACAAATATGTCCGTTCTAAGGTACTGTCAGACTTGATTCACACAAAGAGAGCAAACAGCACCAGGAAAATCTCCGTCATTGCAGTTGCAACTTCTGACAGAACAGTTGACTTCATTGTGAAGACTCCAATGGTATGAAAAGGATCAGACTTTGTTCTCCAAATAGATAGTGTCATTAATATTCTGAGTGTTTTTATAATTGAAATGAACTCTTCTTGTAGAAATCTGTCTACAATGTCACTGTGCGCCTTCCCATGTCTATGCCCATTGAAGAGATCAAAGGTCTCAGCCCATTTGATCAAGTCATTGACAAGATCCACTTCATGGTTTCAAAGGCTGCCGCAGGTAACGCCAAATGTTTCTTTCATAAGTACAGATACCTTTGTCTGGCAAGTTCAGACTAAGTGTGTTTTCTTACTCTTTCCAGCTGAATGCAGATTCGTTGAAGACACACTCTACACATTCAACAACAAGAGCTACAAGAACAACATGCCTTCCTCTTGCTACCAGGTTGCCGCACAGGACTGCACTGATGAACTGAAGTTTATGGTTCTCCTGAGGAAAGATTCTTTAGAGAAACACCATATCAATGTCAAAATTTCTGAGATGTAAGTTTCCAGGGCAAACTAGAAGACAGCTTTAGTCTTCATACACAGGACGATCAAGAACCCAAAATAAACAGGGTTTTCACTTTTATGCTTTCAGTGACATCGACATGTTTCCAAGGGACAACAACCTCGTTGTGAAGGTCAATGAAATGGAAATTCCCCTCACCAGCCTGCCTTACCGCCACCCAACAGGTTACTATGAACAGTTCTCACTGTTTTATTTAGTATCACACTAATATCTACAAACTAGTTACACCTGATAATTTCACTCTGTATTTCTGAGTGTCGTTACATTTTCTTAAAGTACTGCATCATGAAACTGTTACAGATTCCATTGAGATCAAACGGATCGAAGAGGGCCTTGCTGTATTTGCACCTAGCCATGGTCTCCAAGAAGTCTACTTTGACAGAAAGACATGGAAGGTCAAAAAAATACTGTTTATTGTTAATTTTTCCCTTGCACACTCTAAAAGATTAGAAGAGAGGTTTTAGAGAAACCTTAAAGGTAGATGATATTTCTGTTTTCTAATGTCCCGATGTTGCATTGCAGATCAAAATTGCTGACTGGATGAAAGGAAAGACCTGTGGACTTTGTGGAAAGGCTGACGGAGAAATCAGACAGGAGTACCACACACCCAACGGACGCGTGGCTAAGAACTCAGTCAGCTTTGCTCACTCCTGGATTCTGCCTGTTGAAAGCTGCAGGGATGCATCTGGTAAAACCCAATATATATCTAGAGGTTTTGCACATAAATTAATTGTGTGTTGCCTTCTTTGAAAACTGACTTAACAACAATGTCCTCCTGCAGAGTGCCGTCTGAAGCTTGAGTCCGTGCAGCTGGAAAATCAATTGACCGTTCATGGTGAGGATTCCACATGCTTCTCTGTTGAGCCTGTACCTCGCTGTCTGCCTGGATGCTTGGCAATCAAGACCACCCCTGTCACTGTTGGTTTCAACTGCTGGTCATCTGGTGAGTTTTTTTTCTATAAAAAGGGGATAACCCATAAAACATTTATAGTGCATATTCTTACTGGTGTATTTTCCTTGTTTGTGCAGATTCTGAGAGCAATGTCTATGACAGAAGTGTGGACATGAGAAAGACTACCCAAGCTCACCTGGATTGCAACTGCAACACCAAGTGCTCTTAACTACATTTCCTTTAAGTCACTATGTGTAAATTTTTTCTGTAACAATAAATAAACTGCATCTTAAAATTCTGTGATAGTGGTTATTTAAATATATGTGTGCGATATATAGATTTTAAAAGTGAAAAAGCTCAGCTTACTCTGGGACTCAACATTTTTGAAGGTCAGACAGACTTTTCACTTAATTTAGATGTGAAAATGTACAGAACTGAAACTAATGTTGGGTTTTCAACACAAAAACATAATAAAACCGCTTCAAATAGGATTCAAATACATTGTTCAAAGACTCTCAATAAACATTTTTAAAATGAAGGAACCTTCTGTATTAAAAAAAAAAATCCCTGCACATCAGTGAAGGGAAAAATGTATTTTACCCTTTACATTTAAACCATTACTCAAAATAATTGGTGGAAAAACGCTTGCGCACTCACAAAGAAAAAAGAAGTCTAAATTTTACAAGATGTTGTGATTATGGGGAAATGAATAAATATAAAATGACCATTTTATATGGTGGAGCTCTATGAGAGATCATGTCTCAATAGACATGATCTTGAAAGTGATGAAAGTTAACCTCACAACAGCACTGGGACAGCTTGGTACACTCAGTGAATGTACTGGATTGAAACCTCCAAAAGGCCTTGTTTAGAGGCAGATAAATGCTGCTGAACAACCTGAAGAACACCATCCAGGTTGAAAACATTATGCTTGAAAACCAAAAGCACACAGCAATTTTATTGTGTTAAGTGAGACAATGGACAGGTCAATAAGAACCAGTCCTGGTGAAGCTTAGCAAAATACTGTCTTTGAGCAGAAATACATCATCTTTCTCCTCCAGGTCCAGCAGCTCTGCTATGACCTATTCAAGAGCTTGAGTTGCTCCAAATGTAAAATCAGTTAAATAGCCAGTGCATTATACAGTAACAGCGTCCAGAGTTTTGTTGGTGCTGAGGGAGAATCTAATTCCTTCAACGACATTAAGGGTGGGCCCAAACTCTGAAAAAGACTAGAAATTGGTTGACTAATCACTGATGGGATTATCCATGTGTCCAAGATATGTTTTTGCAATGTTTTTCTTAAAAACCAGTGACACCAAGCCAAAACCTAAATACAGGTATCAACTGTTGTCAATGTGGGTACCCCAAAAATCCCAGAAATTGACTCTGCAACTATGTCACTTAATCACTCAAGGCGCCATGAGTCTTCTATCCTTGAAAAACGTGTTCGCTACAAATCCCCTACTAAACCATTTTTAAAATTATATAAATCTGTTGTTTAGTTTAATTTAGGGCAAAAATAATTACAGACAAAAACGCTCTTAGAAAATACTAGGTACAACACAAAGTATTTATCTTTTAATAACCACACTTGTAGGATCACATCTATTCCATGACTTTTATGAAAAAGTCAAATTTGATGGACTCAAATATGCTTTTAAGTTATTGAACTTCACTGACTACAGCAAGCGTTTCCAAAGACATCCGAATTCTGCATTGCTTAAATTAGACAGACAACCGTTTTAGTTTTTCTGTTTTGGTTTTTTTTTTCCAATTAAGACCAAAATTATTTGCCATTTGTCTTTATTTTTATGGCTGACTTGATAAATTTGGTCCATAATCTGACAAAATGTCAGGATGTCAGTGGTCACCACGTGTTTGAATTTATGCTTCACAATGCACACCATCACCACAAAGAGAGGTAATGCAGGTGAAAGATCAGAAAATGAAGTACGGTTAGAATGTCATATTTAACAATGTCTAATGACTCATTTAAGTATAAAGTGTGTGATTTCATATTAGAGAGTTACAGTAACTGTCAGAAACATTAACAAACCACGTTTGCAATTATAGAAACACTGAAGTGGTTTAAATCTAACACATCATGTACTTTTATAAAACTTACACCCTCGTACACATTTACAAAAAAAATCAGTAATTCATATTCTAATAAAGTTGATATTAAAACTAGGGAATGATAAATTGTTCATTCTATTTGTGCTACATTCACATTGCTCTGAGATAAATAGCTGCTTTAGTGCTACATTCTAAATCTTGGTCAGAAAAAAAATCTTAACAAGCTCTACCAAGGAATTCCTCTTTTAGGCTATATGAACCACTATTAAACACTGAGCACAACTATAACAGTCCTGCTGAAGAGAAATATGTTTGCTCCTCCACAACTGAACAGAGATTAAAAAAAGTCCTCATTCAGTTTCAAACATAAAATATTACGCTCAACAACAATGATTACAGTACCACATAAATAAATAAATATTTCCCCCAATTGTTTTAAAACACTAAGAATATACTATAAAATAAGAAACCTTTACAATTCATTTTGTTTCAGTCATTAACAAGACATATTTGGCTTAGTTTTACTCAGTCTTTGATGTTTGCATTCGTCAGATATACATTTCTGCAACTATGCATAAACAGTATACATTAAAAGATTCTCATTCAAATAATAAAGGTTTCCATGGCTTCATATACTACTGCTCTTCTCAGGTGTGAGTGAATGGTTGCTGAGGTCCTCGCTCTCCCTCCACTGTTTGTCCCGCAGACAAATATTTTCACATAGTGGGCTCAATTCCTCAAAATGTTCCGACTTTTGTTTCGACAAGCTGCAAGTCACACTTTACAAAGAGAGATAAAATACAATTACATTCAAACGTAGAAGTTATTATTTTACAAACTTAAATTCAAGTAAAGACATTGTACCCGTTTTCTGGAATAAGGCAAAGTTCACACTCCAAATCAGCCGCAGAAGACGATGTGAGAGAAACCGATCTGGGTATTGGGGAGGCAAAGTCTGATTGCCATTCGCTGAGTGTTTCTGGACCCATCGATGCACTAACCTCCATTTCAGCTGGTTAGATAAAAATGGGACTTAATAACCAACCAAGATTAACAAAACAGTAACTGTGAAATGGTTCTGAACTTAAGGAAAAACTCACCGATCAATAAGGCACTTGCAGACTTCGGCACATGAAGCTGCTTTGAGTTTCCAAACGGACTCATACTTAGAAACTGCTGTTTGAGCCATGTTCCCCGATCCTCCTCAAAGACCTTCCTCTGCAAGTTAAATCAGAACATTTTTAGAAACAATCAATATAGTCATTTTTAGGCTCACATTTCCTGCACAGTATTTAGTTCACCTCATGGCTCAGTCTAATAGCTGCTTCAGTGAAGTTCCTCCTTTCCCTCTCAAAGCTCTTTCTTTGTTCCTCTAAGCTCTTCCATTCTTCACCGAGGCGTTTCTTCTCCTGCAACATGTAGCCATCATTCTGCAGCGACACTGAGTCTTCGTTGCACACACAGCTCAGCTGCTTCTGCAAACCAATAGAGCACAAGTATAGTCAGGACCCCAGCAAAGCAGGAGGTATTCAGAAGAAATTCACATAGCTCAGAATTAACTTGATCATTTCAAAAAGATAAGATAGGAATTGTGCCCATTTAAAAAAAAATTATCATATATGATCAAATATGGCAGCTTTAGTAGTATCTTTATGTAAATCTGTCTTACAGAACAGATAGACTAGCATCTATAAAAATATCTAAACACAAAGATACACATACAACTTCACAGAACAAGTAAAAAAATAAAGGCCACAATTCAATTAAGATCTATTTCAGTACAAAATAGGTCTTGATAAAAATGTTCATTGTTTGGTGAGCTTTATCTTCAGACTTTTGATATTCAAGTACATATTTTTTTAATATAATTTAGTCCCCCAAAAATGCTGTCTTACCTGTAGGAGCTGCTGCTGTTTTTGAATGAAATCTTTGCACCGCTGGATCTCCATCTTTAGCCGGTCCATCTCCTCCTCATGATTCTCACGAGGGACAGCATCATCATCGTTAGACTCAGACATCTGAGTCAAAGATACTAAAAAATAAATAAGGGAAAATCATCCATGTCCCAAAGGTCTTATAAATCTAGAATTTGATTATTACCAATAGAAGAGGGCCTTGAGAATTAATAATAAATTGATGCAGACTAGAGCATTAAGATGATTAAAAGATTGCATGTACTGCTTAGAAATGCACTGTGCAAGATGTGTTGTCTGATTTTAGAAAATCTGTTGAATCCTTGATCTTTAAACTTTCCTTTTTAGTCATATAAATGATACAAGGAATAAAAATAAAGAACTGTTTGAATGGTTAGCAATGAACAGTTCTCTCCTGATCTACTGAAATTTATTTGACAATGGTAAATAGTCCTCAAACCCAATAAGTTTTTTCTCCACACTACCTTGGCTGTCCAGTCTTTCAACGTGGCTCTTAAGTCTTCTCCACTGGAGGCGAATACTGTTAGTCAGCTTCTCCCTGGCATCAATACAAAACAGCTCTAAACTTTCCTTACTGGGGTCAAACACCTCATCGTCTTCGTCTGAGGCAGCCTGAAATTAAGATACAAATTCTTGGTAAAAGTGTGCAAATCACTGTATAAAATATATTTTTCCATTTATAGATAAAATAGACAAAACAAAAGGAAAACTGGTGTTTACAGAAATACGAGTAAATCGTAAAGAATATTTGGTTATGAGTGCAACAGAGACTTAACAGGAAGAAAAAGGACTAGAAAAAGTGGAAACAGTATTTACAAACAGCACTGGCCAAAACAGCTCCAACCTGCATATCGTTATGCTCATAATTTTCTCCTCTGGGGATCAGTTTTCTTGACTTCAGGATGGACACCATCTCCTTCTTCATCTGATGCATCACCTTCCTCAGCTCTGCATTTTCCAGGACAAGCTCCCTCTGCCTCATGTCGTAGTCGCTTAGAAGTGTCCTATACATCTCTCCCTCATGCCTTCAGGAAAAATATAAATAAATAAATATTAAATGTTCTTAAAGGTAAAGTTTCATCTCATATAACAATCTGTTTAAAAACCTGGATGACTTTAGGTTTTACACCTTCAAATTCAGAATGCTGGAAGCTGTTTTTCCTCACTCTCCCATTTTATGTCTGGTCTGGTCTGGTCTCAAAACAGCAATATTATCATTTATCACAATAATGACTGGGACAATTTCTTGCCCAGAATTTTTTTTTTATTGTGATAGAACAGAAAACCACCCAGCTGGTCGTGGCAGAAAGGTTTTGCTGCAGGTTTTTTTTTCCTATTAAAAGGAAGTTGCCCCTTTCTAATGTCCCCAGATGATTAAAGATGCAGAGAAAGCATGTGAACATAGTTTAGTTGTTTGTGAACATAGCAATTGCTTTAAATTACTGCTTTATAAATAATATAAACTAAAATTAAAGTTTATGTTTGAAATACATATTATTTAAACATCCTGGCAAAAAACATACCACTTTTGCTGGTAGTGTAATATTACAATCACAACAACCTTTAGCACAAACATTTTTACACACATTTTAAATACCGCCAATGATTTTCTTCCTTTGTGTGGCAATACAAATTTAATAATTTCCTAATAACGATCAAAGCATTCTGAATTAAAACGTATCTCTTTAAAACCGACAGTAAAATCTATCATGGCTCTAACAATAGAGCTCTAATTTGATTTTATAAAGGTGAACAGAACCTACTTTGCCTCTGTTTTTTCAGTTTTCCAAAGGCTTCTCTTTCCATCAGCTCTTCCAATGTTGTTTAATACGTCAATAGCTGGAAAACAAGGGCATGAAAAACAAAGAACATAAAATGGGGGAAGTTACCTGTTTCTCCAGCTAGTTTATGCATTGTAATATTGTATATTTTTATTTTACTTCATATTTTCTTCTTCAATCTCCCCTGAAGTATCTCATTGGTTTTCACAAATACAACTATCATTCTTATTTTCAGCACAGTAGAGGAGTGAGCAGGTTTCAGTGCATTGTCTCCAAGCTTTTAATTCCTTGTATACAGTTAGTACTAAAATGAAAAATTCTTATGCAAGCAAATGTGCTACTTTACCTGGTTTTCTATCTTTTTTGTCAGCTAGGAGTTGATTCAGTCGCTCCTTCAGTTTAGTGAATTCTCTCTCCCTCCTTTTCATTTCGTGGTTGAACTGACAGGAACGGCTTGAAATTATGTTCTGCAGTTTTTGCACCTGTCGCGAAGGAGAGAAAAAGGAAAAACAAGCTGATGCTTTTTTGTACAAAGTGTATGAGGTAAACTGTGAAAGTATTACTTATGATAAAACTAGTGCACATTGCCTCATCCCACCTCTTCTTTCTCATTTTTCAGACAGTTCTGCAGACTCTTCAGTTTCAGCTGCAGCTGTCGTTCTCTCTCAAGCAATCCCGTGTTTTGTCGTTTGGAAACTTCAACCTCTTCCTGCACAGCACAAGGGAAAGCTGTTACTGAAAGCAAAGCCTTTTGACAGATCACATAAAATCCAACTGAGTGTGTGTTTTTACTATTCATTAACTAATCTGCTATTTTATTATTAATGCAATATTAAAAATAGGCAATACCTTTAGATGAGTGTTATTGATCTTCAGGTAATCCACATTGCTACTGAGTTTCAGCTGCTCTATTTCCATGTTTTCCAGTGTTCTCAGGCTCCTGTGGTGCAGCTGAATCAGGTCATACATGCAATTCAGCACAGCCACAACATTCAGCTGTGAGCCGCAGTCTGACTCGGTCCAGCCAGGAGAGAGACCCAGCAGTGACACCTCCTGTAAAATAAGACAAATCAGGTGAGCTGACATTCAGACTTCCAACACATTGCTGCAGTTTGCCCCAGATCTGTCTTTGGAACTCAATTTATGAGTAGGCCTATCAATTTGAAAGCTACGAAACTAACAGACCTGACTGATGTGAGACAGGCATTCCTGCAGATTGTGCTCTGTGCAGAAGGTGCTGAGCCTGTGAGAGTTTCTGTGGAGTGGCAGCGATGACTGGCTGAACTGACTCAAGGGAGGTGTTCTACATTCAACAGAACAGCGGCGAGCGTCCTTGACTTGAAGGAGAAAAGAAGTCTGTCAAATATCTCCCATGCACTGTCTTGTGTTCATTTACTATATGAAAGAACTAATAACTTTTCAATTAAAATAAACAGTTGAAGGAATTTTAGGAGTTATTTAACAATGATTATGAATAGAATTTATCAGTTATGATTTCTGATACAGGACTAAGCTTGGACATATTGTTTATTGATTAATGAAATAGAGGACTAAACTGTAGAGAAACCTACAGGACAGAACATGTAGCACTGAAGGACAAAGTTGATAGGTGAGTCAAATAAAACACAAAACAATGACAACACATTTTGTGAGACAAAGAGCATTTTGCAAGTAATTATAATATTTCACGAGACTTAAACTCACCCTGTGAAGACTCTGGCATTGTTGCAGTGCAGCCGTCAGCAACCAGTGTGGAAAATCTACAGCATGTGCAGATTAGAAAACATGAATGCAAGATCCACCTACTGCATACTGAAATAGACGGTCAGATTAGCAGAGGCCATTCGATGCACTCTGGATTACCGGGCTTTGAGAATAAACATGCTATGGTGAGGGTTTGAAACCTTTAACAAACTGAGTAAAAAAGCTCATGAATCAAGAATAAAAAGGTTGTAATTTGCATCTAAAATATAGTGTATTTCTTTTACAGCTATTAATATGGTTGTTTTGTTAGTTGAAGTGTATGGTATCATAGCACTTAATAGGTTTCAGGCTGAGCCAAGGCTGTTAATTTTTCTTAATGGAGTAATCTGTTGATCAGATTAACTCCAGGCAGACAACATGTTGTTTTATTTCCTGAGAAACAAATCAAGAGACATGGATGGAAACTATGTATGTTACACAAAAAAAAAACACGTATGGGCTTTCGAGTGAGACTGATCAACTCTCATTTGAAAGCGCTTACTGAACTGTTTCTCTTACAATTTTGGATAAAAGCTGCACAAAAATGTATAGAGTTCAATTAAAATCTAAAATATTTATATAATTAAAATGTTCTGACAATTCTGTACTTCTGTTGTTTTTTACCTTTCAGGTATCTTCTTAAAAGTTAATAATATAACTCAGAAGGATATGCATTTTCTCTCAGTGACACCTAATCTGGTTAGACAAATTGGAAATCCTTAGTGACAGACTATTAGTGTTAACCTTTAATGAGGGCATTTTAAATTTCAATGTCTGTTCATGCGTGGTATTTCGAGAGTTTTGCCATTGTCTATAGGGCTGTATCCAATAAATACGATTATTTTTTGATTGATTTAAATTAATTGTGAAGTAGTTCTGGAGCTACAGCTCAGTGTCACTTATTTTAGCATGTCTTGTCTGAGAAAGATTAAAACGCGTAGCCTACTTTGTATAACCAGAAATATTGAATAAACAGGAAAAAAATGCACACGTTACTTCATTATAACCGAGATAAAACATTGAACTGGGGAGTCAGCGTGGCATTTAAACTGTATTTGCTGCCTAATCTGGACAAGCTTAATCGTATAAAGCGTGAATGAGTTTATTTACAGAACAAAATCAACGAGTAATGTTTCATGTACTCACTTCATGCTTCTATTAATGCCGTATTTCCGAGGCTATATGCTTCCCTGTTCAGCTTGCCTCTGCAAACCACGACACACAAACCAAACACGGCGCTGAATGGCCCACTCGTTGCATAGCAACCAAACATGGCTCAGTGTGATTGGCTGCTGGCTGCGAGGCAGTTCGAGCGTTCTCAAACGCAATACATTTTTAACATGAACTTTTACCATGTTTAACAAACCCTTCAAACAAAAAGCGTTTCTCACTTGGTCAGATTAAAAACTGATTTGACGACTGGACGTCTAAAGTTAAAAACAAATGTAATGTTAACTATACACGCATTATATTAAACGAAAGTAATGCAAAATGGCAGTTCGAACAAACATGCTGCCATCATTTAAAAACATTTAAAACATAATATCGACATAAAATAATAGTTCTATCATTCTATATCAATGTATTAACTCATATGTTATCTTGTCATCATTCTGCAAACAAAAATGTTTTTGGGTTGAGGTGTTTGTAGTAAGCCTTCAGAGAACAAAAAAATGAAGAATTATGACTATTTTTAACCTCATATTTAAGCTTGGACATACAGTTTATTGAATAAATGTAACTCTGTCTGTTACAAACACGAGAAAGAAGAGCTTGAAGATAAACATAAAAGCATATGCATTTTTTTAAATCTTATATAAGATATAATTTAGTTACAATGAGAGCAGATCTCTCTGAGTTCTCTTCACCCTGTTATAATTTCCTCTTTATTCTGCTACATAGAGACAAAAAAAGAAAACATGGGAGAGTGAGAGAGTCATATTGCAAAGCATGTGTCCCTTTAAAATTTAAAGGAAGCCATTAGAGTCTGGTGGCCAAAGGAGCATCGCTGAAACACATCAGAGGAGTGAGCAGAGTAGCTTTGTCCCCAGGGCCTGGGAGTAAATCCATCCCCATCAATTACAACAGCCCCACCCTATAAGAGATCTAGGGTCAACAGAGAAGTAGAACCCATATTCTGAAAGAGAAACACATTTTGTCTGTTTTGGGAGGGTTTAGTATGTCATTTGATCTTTTAAAATATTTATTCTGTTTCAGTCAGTTTCATGGTATTGTAAAAACTGTGGCATTCATTTCCCATTAAAAGTGTAATTATTTCCAGAAGATTAAGCATGGGTGAAAATTAGGCAACTTGAGCAAGATACCTTTACCACTCTGTCTGGATAGGCCAGTCGTAGTGAGTAATAGATCTGTTC
>CAEFZY010073160.1:0-31824 GCA_903066815.1 Brachyrhaphis roseni | reverse complement strand
TGTTAAGTTACATTAAACTTGCGTCTTCCTCGACACATATATTCCCCCTGTCTCACTCTTACCTTTTCTGCTCGAGCCCCGGTAGAAAAAAAATTCATAAATAAGCCGCATCGTTGTATAAGCCGCAGGGTTGACAGCGTGTGACAAAAGTCGCGGCTTATAGTCCGGAAATTACGGTACTCATTGCTCTTTTCTGTGTTTCTGAAGAAATATTACTCAAACCCTTGCATCTTTGGTTTAAAAACACCAACCGGTAATTGATGTTCCATCATCAGTCTGAAGCTCAAGCCGTCAGCCACAGTGCAGTGTTGCTGTTTGTGGTTGTTTGGTCGTTGGTGTTGTTTCTTCCTCCCTGCTCCACCCTGTGAGCCTGGTGAGTTGTGACAAGATGCTGAGCTTTCAGTATTACAGCTGTGGTGTGACAGCCGACTCACCAGGAAGCCAACCGTCTCGTTGGTTTAACCAGTTTATCTCTCTCTGTGCTCCTCCTGCTGTTGTACCAGTGTATATCAAATTAAGTTGTCAGACTATATATATATATATATATATATATATATATATATATATACACATATATATATAGTCTGACAACTATATACAAGTTGTGTGTATATATATATATATATTTTAATCATGCATTAGCTTGTGGACTTTGAAGAAGTTTGTATACAATATATAAAATCTTGATGTTTTTCACTAATCATTGTGAAATTCTTCTAAATTATGAAGCTATTGGTTTTGATTATTATAAGGATTATTATCCTAATCCTAAGGGTGTTCAATAGACTCAATTGGGGACCAAAGTTGCTACATTTGTTACATTTTCAGCTGCTACAGTTCAAACCAACCAAACCCTTTGAGCAAGCTGTTCCCCTCCTCGCCTGTGGGGCCGCTGTACCAAGACCTACTTATGAAGGCAACACAAAAACCTCTAAAGAAGACACTGAGTAAAACTTTCTTCTTAACAAAATGCAGTGGCATCAGGTTTTAGTGGTCGTAGGATTCCTCTTTTGTTTTTAGCAAAAAACACGAGGCATTTCTAGCGCTAACGTTAGACTCGTATGTTTGTTTGGGTTGTATTTACCCAGAATGCTGTGCGTTGTAGTCTGCTTCCTGTTTTTGAAGCGCTCTCCGGTCTAATTTGGTGTGTTTCCATCTACTGGTTTGGAACGAATCAATCAAGCAACACAAAGATAATTTCACCAGATTGTGACACCCAACATTCCTGTAATAAGTTAAATGTAGAAATTACAAACTAGCAAACATAATTTTTTATTCCTTATTTCCAAAATTGAAGAAGTGATTTTGAATTTTGCCATTTTATCAACCTTTCCTAATGCAGTGCTCAATAGAAAAGCATTGGTGGAAAGACAGAGACTGGCATTTGCTTTCACTCTTAAAGTGAAGCCTGCTGCAGTTTTAATATGCCCTGGACAAAACCAGTCCCACTGCCCTGCAGAATCCATCCATGGTTCTGGTTATATTTGACTGTGACTGCACGGTGAGGGCCAGACGTGAACGGGTGGCTAGCTGTAGTATTTGCTCTGCTGTTCTGTGGAATCCCCCATCTGTTTTCTCCTCTTCCTCACCCAGTCTGGGTTTGCTGCGCTGTGGTGAAGCTGGCCTACTTCTAAAACCACAGATTCATGCCAGTTAGTGTAATTTTTCTCTAAAGCATGATAGAAACAAACACTGGCAGACATTTACACATTTAAATTTTTTTCATAATTTCATTGCCTGCTTTTATTTTTTGATCTCCAGTAACATCTTTCACAGTTTGTTTTATAACCTTTTAAAGCTTTGCAGTCTCTTATCTCTGAACAAACTGACACACATTCAGACTTCTCACTCTTATCTCTCACAACATAATCTGACAGCCGATAGAGCAGTGAGGTTCTGTATTATTAGGTGTCTCAACAGAAATGCCAACAATGTCACCTGACTCACACTCCTGTTATGGTCGGTTCATTGGTTCTGAATTGAGCCAGGAACCTAATAACAGCCTGGTGACTGAAACACTGCAGGCCTGCTCTGGAGTTTGCTTTTCAGATTTGGAAGAAAAAAAAATGGGAAAAAAGGAATCAGTAACTGGTTCAGCTTCCTCTCTATTTTTCTCATTCTGTGATTCCACTGCAGCTTTGCAAAATATATTAATTTTGATACTTCTGAAAAAGCACCTCACGCTTCCACAAAAACTTTTTCTTTTTTTTTCTTGTGGCGCTAGTGGCTCGTATTTTTTTTTTTTTGTGACAGTAGGCTGACAGGAAAGGGGGAAGGAGAGGGGAGAAGACACGCGGCAAAGGCCACCGGGACTGGGAGCCGAACCCGCGACGTCCGCGCCGAGGACCAAGGCCCCCAAACGTGGGGCACGCCAAACCCCCGCGCCACCACAGCACGCCCCCACAAAAACTTTTTATTGAAAGCGTGAATTTTTTTTTTAGAAATTGGCGTGTTTCTATTGAGCAGATTCATCTTTGTAACTCCAAAATTTCACAGTTATATGGTCAATGGAAACTCGGGTACTGTTGAGTTTAAATCTGGAGTTTTCAGGTTTGTCAGTCAGGGGCGCGTAGTTCTGGTGTTTTTTGTCTTTTTTGCTGAACCACACCAGAAGCAAGATTTAGGTTTTGTAACCTTCCTGTTTTATTTTTCTTTTGCAGATATATTTTTCTCTGACATTTCTTAACTGAAATGATATCTGCATTGTTCTAAATTGAGTCTTGATGAGTTTGCAGACGACAGTCCTCTGGTTGTGGGCGTGTCAGGAATGTCTGCGGTAATTTGTCTGTTTCACTGCCAGGGTTCCCTGGGAAGGGCGATCACTTTTCTCTGAACTCATCACTCAAACTTCCAAGAGCAGCTAATGAAACCTGGAAAAGGTGGAGCAGGGGAAGAACTTATTGTTTGCTGTTAATCTTTTTTTCTTCTTCTTCAAACAGGTCACTTTCGCCCTGCAGGATTTCATCCAGTCCTCCTCCCCAGATGACCCAGTTTAGGTTTCCTATAAAGGCCCAGTAACTGGGTTAGAGAAGCAGGTTAATAAGCTCCTGCTCTGAACAAGATGGCAGACATTTAAACACCTTTACTTTGTGCAGAGTTTGAGGAATCACATTCCAGCTTTTCAGAGTTTGGTTTCTTCATCAAAGATAATTGGCAACTTGTGATGCAAACTAAAACAAGGTGGAGCAGCACCAAAGTTAAAGTTCTGTCTGTTTGCAGAGTTAAACCCAGTTTTTCTCTGCAGCTGTTAAGGTGTGTCTGGATTTTATAGACAGGATTTATGGAGCTGGATGAATTTTGGGGGTTTTCAACTTGCTAAAGAGAACTAAAGCTCCAGCTGAACTTGATGATGATTTTTATTTTCAGTTTGAGGCATCCACAGATGAAGTCCCACCTGATGACAGGAGTTATGATCGACTGAACCTTTCAGAAGAAATGACATTATTGTTATGCTGATCTTTATTTAACTTCTCGTCATAGTTTGAATAATATCTACAGACGGAGTTGGATTTAGCCTTCATCATGTGCTTCCTGTTTGTGAATCTGAGCTGCCTTCCTGTATTGATTAGCACATTGATCGAATTAAAAGCTCGGCTCCTGAGCTGCTGTTTGCTGTCTCACTGCAGGCAGTGAGGAGCTGAGGAGAAATCGCCCTCAAATCAACTTTTACTCTCCATTAAACAATGTCTCAGTTTATACATGCATCTCTGTTTGGTTTTTACAGGCACTCAAGTTTAAAGAGTAAAAGCTTGTTAAACCTCTAATATACATCAGGTTGACAGATATTTTTGTAGTCATTATTTTTCATTTATCAAATTAAACTGATGCTGACTTTCTGTCTTCCAGATGTTGGACATTAACTGGACGGGACTCACGAACATATTGGATATTCCAGGTGTTAAGTAAGTGAACATCTGTCCTAACAGTCATCCTGCTGTTTGACCAAAGGGGGCAGCACTGAGGCGGTTTTAGGCAAAATAATGTGGAACTTTAGGTTAAGAAATTAACCCTGGTTCTCTGAAACATGAGTGAGGTATCTCACTATGGGACACGACTGTCCAGCGCCTGTCCCCCAGAAACTCTATTTCATTACGCCAGTCTTGACTGGCCGGTAGAAGTGACGTCAGCTCCAGGAGGAGGGACTTCCTCCCAGTATAAATGCCTGACGTCACGCAAGCGATCTTCAGTCTAACACCTCTTCTCGCTCCCAGAAGCAACTCTCAGACGGCTAGTACGGTGACTATTGAGCTAGCTTAACTGTTCACAGAGCGAGCTAACAACTCGGTCGCCGAACGCTTCTCAATAGCTGTGCTTGGTTGTTCTGAGTCCTTCTACTGCTGGTCTGTCACCAAACAGCAGCAGCTGCAGCTAGTCACCAAAATGTCTACAATGATAGAACCCTCAATACCTATTTAGACTGTTTATCAGCCAAAAAAGGTTCTTTGGGGTTTAGTTATTGTTAAGATCAGTTTCCTAATAAACGGTTGACTACTTTGATAAAACATGTGAAAATAAACCGCAACAAATCTTTCAAATGGTTCAGAAAGAGCCGTTACAAATCCTAAATATAGTGTAAAATAAATAATAAAACATGATGTCACTCAGGGCACAAAGCACACAATTAGACTGAATAGATCTGCCCTTATGGATTGTGGACATTGACACGAATTCCTGAACTACAATTATTTCCGATATTGGGGCCAATGTAGATATTAATATCAGATCAGTGCATGTGTAGTTAAATGACATGCACTGTGATTTAACTACACATGTTTTGATGAACAAAAAAGTACTTTTTTGGTTCATCAACTAAAAAAGTACTTTTTTAGTTGGTGAAAAGTGACTAAAAAAGTACTTTTTTAGTTGATGAACAACTCACTTTATTAATTTAGAAATGTTAAAACACACTCAACAGTTATTACATTATATTAAAAGTAGTAGAGAAAGCAACTCTATAGCTTACCGTAAGGAAACATATCTTTACAACTTATTGTTTTTGTGTTCTGATTGTCCAGTAATAAATTAACTCTAAACCTCCAAATGAGAGGCTACTTTTAGCTTTCTATTCTTTGTGAGTAAATAACCTTCAAGGATTTAAAAAACTGAAGGTTTGTCCTGATTATGCTAAACACATTAACTAAAGCCTCTTTTCATTCACACGTAATCACACGCCTTAGTTTCTCACACCTCCTGATGTATATTAGGTGTCAAACCGAAACCCAATCATCTGGTTGCTCTGCTGGACATCCAAGCTGTGGGGAAAAACAAGTATTCAGGAGTGGTCCCACCCACTCACATCGAGAGGCTGGCAGGTATGGGTCAACGCTCAAACCAGGAAATTATATGATAGCTGCATCAACATGTGGTTGGGAATTGAAAGGACGTATTACTTTATATAAAATATAAAATACCTCTGGAATGGGGAAGCGGATTCTGGCCAGTTCAGCCGCTCCCACCAGAGGGATGTTGAGACGATTCGGCAGCACCAAGTAACTGTAGATGATGTCCTGGATGAGGCCGTCGCACAAACCACTGGAGGCACAGAAAGAGACAGAAAATATTAAAATATTTAATATTTTATATTAAATATCCAAATTTGTGGATGCATGACTGACATCCATGCTGCATAATGCGAGGTTCTGTCGTACTTCATGCAAACCGGTAAAATCTTTCATGCAAACCTGAAAAATGCCTGCTGGACGGTTTGTTTACGTATTTTCTTCCAAATTTTGAGAAAAATGAATTTAACCTGAAATTCATTTTCAGGTTAAATTGCTGTGAGTGAGACGTCGCGCCTGTATTTGTTTCCTCTGTTTACTGTTTGTTTTCAGGCAGAGATTCGCTCTGAAAGACTCCACCCGGAGAAATGTTGCTTTCCTCGTTGAACTAGTTTGAAGGAAGTCACTTGCTGCGTGTTTATTTGTGTGTGTGTTACACTGCGTGCTTTGATCAGCCCTCGCCCCACCCTCCTACTCCTCCCCATGCGTGTGTGAAGCCATGTTCACTCATAACATTTTATCCCCAAGAGATCAAAAATGTGAGCTTCATGTCTATGATGGAGAAAATAATGAGATGTTTGAAAATATTAATGTTTATGAATGCATGGAGAGGACGCAGAATTTCAGGTGTCTGAAAATATTTTGTACTTCACTTAGTAATCATATTGTTGTGGTACTTTTTTAAAATTATATTTGTATTTTATTTTTGGTGCAAACTGACCCAAAAATTAATTCACTGCAGTGGGAAACTTTAGGTGTTCAGAGGCAGGATTCTACTGCCACCTAGAGGAAAACTGTTGAAATCTCAGGAGATGGTTTGTGAAGTACATGTTAACGTTGTATCTCACTAAATTAGATAATATATATTAATTTGCGGTAGGGTTTGATTAATTTCAGGGCCTGTAATTAATTACATTTTAATATAAAACCATATACCGACAAAATAAGCAACATTTTTAATAAAAAAACAACTTTTTTGTTGCTGAATTAATGAATAGATACACATATGAGTTCACCAACAGAGATACTTATTGGTTTTTATCTGTTATTTACCATCAGATTGGTGCATATTGCTACTATAAATTAAAAATAAATTTCAAGCATCTATTTCTTCAAATAGATGCCAACAAATAACACTCACTTAGTAATCAGATGTTAATTTTAGAGCATGCAAACTCCATGCAGAAAAAACCCAGGACCACTCAGCTCACAGTTACAGCTAGGTTCAGTTTCTTAGAATATATTAATATTATATAAAACCATAAATAAAATGATTTGTAATGCAGAAATGTCAGTTAACTGAATCGTACGTCCATATACTGCAGAATAGATTCACTCAGTACTTGGTTGGGGCTCCTTTTGCCTGAATGTCAGCATGATAAGCAGCCTGGCATGGAGGCGATCTGCTAAGTTGAAACCCAATTTGATTTAATCAGATACGCCCGCAGATGCTATAGAGTATAGAGTTTAGGTCAGGACAGTAAGTAACAGAAATAAATGTAAATTATTACTCTTTTTTTTTTTCTTGCAGTTTTTTAAAAAACAGAACAGTAGCATATGTTTCTACATTTGACCTCTGCAGCTTCTTTGGAACTTTATGGTTTTATTGTTGCCACAAACAGACAATTATTCAGCTAAAGAAAGCAGAGCAAGGTCAAAACACTTTTACTAAGTCTTGTTCCTCTGTCAGTTTTGAAATATACTTTTTATTGTCAAATCTGTAGAGTTTATTTTAGTAGTTTTGTGTGTTTAGACACACATCAAATGACTCATTTTGAGTAACATTATGTTATGTTGCTGCTCTAAAACCTAAAATGACGACTTCATCATTTCTTCCTTTGCTTGACCTAACAAAAGTTTGCCATTAAGTCCAATAATGTTGTTAAATGAAGTAGATTCTGTTCTTTTCTTTTGCAACAGGTAATTGTGTTTTACTTACTTTATTTTCTGTCTCTTTCTGTGCCTCCAGTGGTTTGTGCGACGGCCTCATCCAGGACATCATCTACAGTTACTTGGTGCTGCCGAATCGTCTCAACATCCCTCTGGTGGGAGCGGCTGAACTGGCCAGAATCCGCTTCCCCATTCCAGAGGTATCACACACTCTTAACAAGGAAAACTCTCCTGGTACACACAGGTCTTGTACGTTCTGGATCAGAAATGTCAAATATGATCTCATTTCTGATACAGACACACTGATAAGGATGCAGGTCATAGACTGAAGAGTTAATCTAAAGTTGATATTTTTTCTTAAAAATCTGAGTTTTGTTTTGTATCAAGAGTGGGCTAAGTTTAAAAAAAATCATACAATTTCAACATTATTTTTTTCAGTTGTATTAAATAATAGACATAAAATACTTTGTTCACACAAAGTACTGTCTGTGATTACTCATCAGTAGTTTTTGGTTGAGAAGTTGACGCTGCTCCGCCAGTAAGGTAAAACTTTAAGGAGTTTAAGTGGTTGTATTTCACAACAAAGCCACATAAAGTTGATTTCGCACCCCAAATGGAGAAAAACAGTTTTTTTTCTCCATTCTGCTATGCCCCCGCCATCTTTATTTCTGTATCAACTGGCTCCTCTCAGGGATGACCAGCGTGTCCCTCTGCTGGACAGAAGCCAAACTACAACACTAAAAGAAGATTAAAGCAGACGTTATTTGTCAATCGACTGGAACTAATTTCAATCAAATAAAACATTACTAGATTGTTACCAGACAACATTAATGTAGGTACATCTTCAACTCCTGTTTGAGGCAAAAATTGACCTCTGACCTTTGTGGAACGACCCACAGTCATGATGTCAGAGGACAATGTGGAAACTGAAAGCAATTATCTAAAGATTTAGTCATTAAACAGAAGATTACATGCATCATGCATTTGAGAACCACTTTTCATCTACTTTTCTTCCGTTTTTTCACTCTTAAGGCCTTGGTAAGAATCCACTTTATTGAGGCCCAGGACGTAGTGGGCAAGGACAAGTTCCTGGGAGGACTAATCAAGGGCAAGTCCGACCCATATGGAATCATCCAGCTCGGCCCACAGGAAGTCAAGAGCAAAGTCATCAAAGAGACCCTCAATCCTAGATGGAACGAGGTCCATGAGGTGAGCTGGACTCAGTTTCCTGCCTTCTTATTAGAGGATTTGCTCTTAGTTTTGCCGTAAACCGAAGATGTTTATGTAGGATGTACATACGGATTGTTGTTGATGTTCATCGGTTGATTTTTAGTGGGTTTTTTAATGTTATCAGTTCCTAGGTATTTCAGGAGGTTTGTAGCAGACATTGAAGAGATATTAATGCTTGTTTTTCTGTTGCTCTTCAGTTCTTGATGTACGATAACACGGCAAAAACGATGAAAATTGAACTGTTTGATGAAGACCCAAACGAAGATGACAAACTGGGAAAGTAGGTTCTTGTTGTTTCACTGAAAGTAACATTGAGCTATGTAAAAACTGCCTTTCATTATTCCACTGTGTGCACAATTATTAGGTCAGTGAGTATTTTGACCACATAATTTTTATTGATATTTTCTGACAGTGGAGAATATGGCAAAATTAACATTTTAGACAGTTTTATTTAACGTTAATTGAAATTTATCATGATACATTTTTCACAATAATTTATAAACAACACGATAAATGTTAAATGATGCCATAAATAATTTTACACACAGTGCAGACAAGCTGACGTGTTTTTATGATTTGTGTCTCAGTGTGATGATCGACATGGCAGAACTCAAGAAGGAACAAATTGTGGAGGAGGTAATTATTTTTTCATAGTTTTTAGTAATAATTGTTTAATTTGCAAAGCGTTTTTGCAAGGGAAAAATCTTTTCTTTCATTTTTTTCTGTTAAAATTGTAATACCTCGATAGATGCAAAGATCTTCAGCTGCTTAAACTCAACAACAATTATGTTTTTGTTATCAAATATGTAGATTTTTCTAGTTTAAATGTTATCTTAAGACGTTGTCCATCATTATGGTTTGTAGAACAAACACACAACGATAAGATCAAAAATATTGTATAACAAAGTTAATAAGCAAGTGTGTGTTATGATTTTTATGTAAAAAAAAAAGTGAAGAGCGAAAGGCTCTTAAAATAAACTTGCTGAGATATGAAGAAATATAATACAAAAATATAAAATATTGGTTGAAATAATTTACATAATAAAGACAGTATTTTTCTTTTTTTGTTACTGAATTTGCTTTTTTAAGGCGTCCAGTTATAAGCTTTAATCATTGTACCCCTTTTTATTGATTGATATTGATTTTAAAAATGTGCTTTTAAATAAGGTTTTTGTAGCCTTCTTAAGAAACTTTAAGATTTTTTTTTTAAAATGTAGTGGATACTCCCAGACTGAGCTGGTAAATTATACAATCAGGTATTGGTTATTGATTACTTTTCCCTCCTCTTAGTGGTTTAATCTGGAAGATGTTCCTAAAGGAAAACTGCACCTGAAGATGGAGTGGTTCTGTCTGCTGCCCTCACCTGAGAAGCTGGACCAGGTACAACTGCACAGGTTTACTTCCAATCAGAACCAGACTCTGTTGAGAACCAGACTCTGGTCAGAAGAACCAGACTCTGGTCAGAACCAGACTCTGGTCAGAACCAGACTCTGGTCAGAAGAACCAGACTCTGGTCAGAACCAGACTCTGGTCAGAAGAACCAGACTCCGGTCAGAACCAGACTCTGGTTTGGGGGCCATATGAAGGAAAAGTGTCTCTCTGATCTGATCTGTTCTTCTTCCCTCACAGGCGCTGTCGCAGATCAAGGCGAACGGCTCTAGCGCCACCGACGGGCTGTCGTCCGCAGTGCTCATAGTCTTCCTGGATTCAGCCAGAAACCTGCCGGTGAGTCAATCTGGTTCATAATCCACAGAGCTGATTTTAGGATTTACAGGCTTTAAGTGGAACTAATGAATCAGTTTTTAAGGCTTGGAGCATACTCATTTTTTAGGAATATTGTGAAACTTTAATGGTTACAGCAGTCTTGATTTCTCTTTTTTGTTTAAATTACCTTTATTTTAAGTTAAAAATTATAGATAAATGTAATCTCTCTTATCTACTTTCTTGCTTTTCTCTCACTCTACTTTCCATCTTGTCCTAAAAGGTGAAGCAGTTGCAAATCTGACATATCCATTTAAATTAATTGGTTTTATTCTGTTAATGTGATTGGTTGCTTCAACTAAACTTGTAAAACTGTTGTTGACGTTTTTTCTGTTAATTCAATAAGTAAACAATTATAAATACAGCACTACAGTCAGTGAAGCATAACTCGTGTTAGCCATCGGTGCGTTTCTAATGTTAATATTTCTACTTGTTTTGTGACTTTATTTTCCACAATAGAATAAATTATCCCTTATGTATTTCTATTTGTATTATGTTCATTCATATGCTGTCTGATGTGCGGCTTTTTAAACTGATCACATTCAACAAATTCTTGAATTATTTACAAAAGATTTAAACTTGTAAAATTATGACACCTTAAGTGTGTTTGAGTTTAGTTTGAGAGTAAAAACAGGAACTCTGTTGTATTAGCAAGCACACATTTGTCTGTAGTGGTTCAGATCAAGCACAGGCTTCACTTTTCTCCTCTCAGCCTCCTCTGCTTTTTCTTCCTCTTCTTCTCCTCCGTGCCTCCTCGCTGCTCTGAAGAGCGTCTTCGAGGGGAACTTGGGTTCAGGCTACTTAAAAGAGAGGCGCTCGGCGGGCCTCGTGTTTTGTGAGAACACGTCTTCTCTCTATAGGACCTTGTTTGTGAGTCCATTAGCTGATCTCTGCATCTTAGAGCAGTATGAGGAATGCTGAAGAGTGATAATGCCCCATTTTGCCTGAACAGCATGAATCCTCTCCAGTGCATGGGTTTGAATCCTTATCTTTCCATTATACTTTGGTAAAGTTTCTGTTGGGGTTTCCAAAAGTGAAAGGAAAGGAAGGGACATAAAATACATCCAAAAATCTGCACAAAAACAGAGAAAACTTTATATTTTAGGACGATTGATGGCAGTCTTCCTGCTAAACCTCTGCATGCACATCCTCATTAAATAAGCTTAACTTTCAGTTGGTGAGGTTGTTTTTTCTTTTTACTTTGCAAGAAAAACTCAACATTAGTTATTTGTAACATATATGGCTGGTGGGAAAGTTAAAGGAGGACAAGAGGCATTAACATTTCTGTTTTATAATCAACAGAAGCTTGACTACAGGTCATCAATTTCTACTTATTACCTTTCAAAATAAAATTAAACAAAATGCAAAATGTTTTCACATTTTGTCACATTACAGCCGTAAAGTTAAATGTTATATTTTGAAAAGAAAAAATCTCAGAAATGTAATGTATTTTATAGAGAAACATGCAATATGAAGTAATATTTGTCAATACGGCTTAAGTGTCACTGTATTCTGATTTAGGTTCATAGCAAACATCGTCAGACAAGAAGTATTGAAAATTAAAAAAAAAAAAAATCATAATAATCATCTCTAGCACTGATTTCATGTAAAAAGTTTACTGTTTGACTTCTTCAATAAAACAACTAAGCTGCAGTTTCTAATTGACTTAACCACCTCTTTGAATTCCCTAATTTTTTATGCTGCATTAAGCAACAAATGTCACTGAATATATTTGGGGTGAAAAGAGCCTGAACCTTTGGTGCTGCAATAATTAGCCAACACTTAAAAATGTTATTATCTAGATATGCAAAGCTTTTAGAGACACCCATAAAATCTTGAAGCTGTAATTATATTTAAAAGTGGGTTTGAAAAGTTTTAATTCACTGGGGCTGCATACATATGACACACATCAGATTTTACTTGTATAAAATGTTGAAACCCATGTATTCTTTTCCATCTATTTTACACTAATGTGTTGAATTATCTCACAAAATCTCAAATAATACATGCTATTGATGTTTGGGTTTGTAGCGTGGCAAAATGTAACGTTTATGGCCAATAAATGCTGTTGTAAAGCACAGTGTTAGGTATTTAAACTAATTAGGAAGGAGTCATTCATTTTTAGTTTGGGGAGGTATTCAGAGCAGTGAAGGCAAATTGTGTTTTTTGGATTGCTTCCCTTCATCATCCCTGGTTTTCCTTAAACTGTTTGTACAGTAAAAGATGGACAAGTTCAGCTTTTCAGTCGTTGCAACGTTGATCTCACTCCAGGTCTCTGGGGTTAAACATCAAGGTAAAAATTTGCAGTGAGACCAACTTTTGCAGCTGAAGCTGTTGGCCCCAGCTGGTGATCAGAGGAAATGCTGATTTTAACCAGTTGGGTTCTGTCCATCTTTTATATGCAGTTTATGGTTTGAAGTCATTGTGTGTTCAGTTTTTCCCTCTTCCCTTGACGAGTTCCTCAGAAACTCTGCAAATCTGCACGCTCAGGTATCTTACTCTGCTCATGTGACTCAGGATCCCATATATACTATGCTGGTAAAAATATGACTAAGTGTGAAATGGAAAGCTCAACACTAACAGAGTTCAGACTGTTCCAGTGGATCTTACCACTATTCCAGTTTAATTTCCTCTGAGGTTTATTTATCTTTATTGTTCTTAAGGGTAAGTAAGAATTTATTCACACCAAACATCACAGTAAAGACATCAGAATACAACGTAGTGATCAGATGCACTCATATCAAAACATAGATGTGGTTTTTGCTTGTTTTGTATTAATATCACAACAGAAGCACTCCACACCAAAGCAGTGCAGCAGTGCATTGCTTTGGTGTGGAGTGCTTTAGAAAACAGAAACAATCCTAAACATTGTTTGTCATGTTTCAGGATAACCTAATGAGACAGATTAGGTGTAGGCGTTTATCATCGTTTATTTATCATGATAAACTTCTTATCATGATAGGGATTTTTAATTTATTGTCATAAGTTCCAATTAGTGACATTTAAAAATCCTAAAAACTTTTTGGATTGTCAGGAGTGTTAGTTTTACTGTTTTTTCCGCTTTTTGTTCAATGAAAATATCAATAACTCTCAAAAAATCACAGTTACTGTGAGTAGTTTTTAATACCCTCCTGGTTAAGTGTATTATTGCACAAGCTGTTTTTGTGTTTTTGGTGCTGTGACTGCTGTGTCATGCAGTCACAGTTACCTAAAAAGAAGTAATAAATATTACTTATTGTCTCTTTTATCTTTATCACAATACTACAGCAAAATATCACAATAAAACATTTATTCTATATCACCCACCCCTACTGTAGATCATCTAATGTCAGTATTTTGTTCTGAGTATCACTAGAGGAAGCTCTTCGACCAGTTTGTTTCCAAATAAATGTTGAATAATCCTATTTCCAGTGTCAATTTTCTGTCTGAATGTTGTTTATTCAGCTCTACCTGTTGCGTCATTAACTGGGGAATGACATTAACCATGTGATCATCCATGTTGTCTCTGTCTGTCTCACTCTGGGTGCATCCCAATCCTTTGGTGATGCTGACGGTGGTGGTGTGTTTCATCAACTTCCCCTCCTTCTCTACCTCCCCGCATGCCCTCCCCTCCCCTAATTAACCTCCCGGTGTGTGTGGGTGTTTCTGTGTGTGTTACTCTCTCCTGCCTTCACTTCACTGGGGGAAAATCAAAGCGCAATCCATTAGAGTTCAACCAGACGGGGCTGAGGAAGGCCTCGATCAGTAAGGCCATCAAGGTAACAGCAACAGAGAACACAAATACGGCTCAGACACTGAAGGGAAACGTAGAGGAAACACGAAGACGTCTCCACAAACTCACACAGCTACAGCAGGAGTTTTATTTTAATCCGCTCAGAGCTTCTTTCATTTACTGACCATCATGTCACCTGACTAAAGCTGTGTCTAACAGTGTGTGTTGTATGTAACAGCATTACTGCCTGAGCTACATTCATGCTTTACGATTTAATTTCTTCTTCAAATTGAATCTGGTGTTTTTTTCTGGACTTTTTGGGTCATGGGACTTTTACCTGCTCTTTCCCAAAGTTTCTATTCTAAATATTCTGCTATTACAGCCCAAAATTAATACTTGATGAGCTCAACTTATTATTTTTATTTATATTTTTACATTTATGAAACTCATGTGTTTATAAGTGGATTATTTTGAGAAAAAAAGAAGCTTTTCTGAACATTGAGCTCATTTTTATAAAACATAATTGGCTCCATTGCTGTTCAGGTTGTGTTAGGAAAACCTTTGTTTTGATCAAAGCTTCTCATTAATCTTGTTTGTTCATTGAAACCTGTTTGTTTTCCTGCAGTCTGGTAAAAAAGTGACCGGTGATCCCAGTCCAGTGGTCCAGTTCAGAGTGGGACACAAGTCCTTTGACAGCAAGGTGAGGGAACATTTCAGTTAGTTCAACTATTAATGATATGAAAATCATTTCTGAATCAGTTCTGAATATTGTTTGTTCAGACCAAAACTAGGCCATATGACTTAACTAATAAAATCTCTGATTTTTTTCATACCAGAAGTTTTTGTGCTTACTTTATTTTCTGGGGGAAAAAATAATAATAATAATAATAATAATATTTTCAAGAAATAGCTTTTATTTCAATCTTCCTTCCTGTGAGTTTTACGACAGAGTTCAAAAACCAGGCTATAAGAACTTCTATTTGATGACAATAATATAGTCATAATATTAGCATCATCTGTGATTTCTTATTAGTTAGCTAAGTGCCACTGTGTAGGAGTTTTGTAAAAAAGAAATCCAGGGGAAAAATCATGAAATGATATGGTGCCACAAAAAAACATGACTTTATTCTTGTAATGAAAAAAAGAAAAAGTTAATCCGGCCCTTATGCACCATTGCAGAGTTGACAAAATAAATAAAAGCTGTGAAACATTCTTGTCAAACAAGATGACAGGCTTGATGAAAAAAAAAAAAACCTATATTTTCCAAAAAATTTAATTTGTAAAAACCAAAAATTTGAATAATCGACACTATTGATTTATCACCAGCCCTATTCCAGTCTCTACACTTCCTCTCAGATCAGCCAGCTGTCTGAACTACAGTACACCTGGTCTGTTTTCCTCCCCTTAAAGTTGTCTTTCATCTGCATCCTTTTCTAGACCAAATATAAAACCAATGAACCAGTGTGGGAGGAAAACTTCACCTTCCTCATCCACAACCCAAAACTGCAAGAGCTGCAGGTCGAGGTGAGGATGTTTCATCTGTTCTGTGACCCAGAGTGTTTCCCTCGTCCCTCCGCTGAGCGTTTTAACCCCGGCTGTTTCAGGTGAAGGATGCAAAGCATGAGTGTTCGTTGGGGACGCTGGCTCTGCCCCTGACCCGTCTCCTAGAGGCGGAGGACATGACTCTGAGCCAACGCTTCCCCCTCAAGAACGCTGGACCCAGCTGCACCCTCAAGATGAAGATGGCTCTGCGGGTGAAACACCTTGGATATCAGTCACCTTTTACTCTAAACTTTTATGGGTTTTTTTGAGCTTCTAATCGTTTTTTTGTTTTTTTATTTCCATCAGGTGGTGTCTCTTGAAAAGATACCAACCTCACCAAACTCCACCCCGTCATCCGTCCAGGTCCGCAAGTCCAGCTCTTCCAACCCCACCCCACGACCCTCCGTTTTCTCAGAGTCCAGCATGCCTCCGCCCTCCATCTCAGACGTCCCCCGCTCCTCCACCGCCTCCGTCCAGGACCTGTCCAACCGGCGGAAGGAGTCGGAGCCCCCAGTGAAATCCCTGGGGAGCGTGGACTTGGAACAGGCTGGTGTTGGAAGAGGAGCTGGAGGTCAGAGTTTAGCAGAAACTGGGAAGAGCACATCCTACCTGGCTATCTCTGGTTCCCAGCAGTTCCTGAACGGGGGCAAGGAGCCAACGCCCAGCATCGCTTCGGATATTTCCAACCCCTACGCTGCTCAGGAGCTGCATCAGAGACTCCAGCAGCTGCCCAAGTGAGTGTAGTTAAAGGTGCAGGATGTAACTTTCAAAAAAATATTTTTTACTTATTTGTCACCATGTTGTGACTGTTTTTTATGGGAATATAATCTGTGAAAAAATGTAGCTCCTCTGCCTTCTGCCAATGCTAACTACAACCAACCAATCAGACGCAGGTCTTACATTTATTTAGTAAAAATAGTTGAATAACAAGTTTTTACAGCTCAATCTGTTGACAGTAACAGTAACTACACTCTTGCTTTTTATTCATATTTAGAATTGTTTTTCTTTTTCACTGTCTTTTTGTTATCCATGTGTGTAATGTGTAAAAGATTTATTGATTTTACACTGGAACTGATCAGCTTTTCATTCTAAATCAGAAACTGTGTGAAATACTGGGTGTGTGTGGAAGTAGACGTGATGTGTTTTTTGTGTGTGAAGTGGTTCAGATTCCAGTCAGAGCCCTCTGGGCTCCATCCAGCTGACCATCCGGTACAGCACGCAGAGGAACAGGCTCATTGTGGTCGTTCACTCCTGCAGGTAGGATAATCACAGCAACACCTTTACTTTTTGTAAGAAAACTCTGTTTTTTAGAATCTTTTTGTTGACTCCTGCAGAAACCTGATCGCTTTCACGGATCACGGCTCAAGCCCGTACGCTCGTCTCTACCTGCTTCCTGACAAAAGGAGGTCGGGACGGAGGAAAACTCACACACATAAGAAAACACAGAATCCGAAATTCGACGAAACGTAAGTCAACCTGTTAAAACTCATTTCGTTTTTGTGCCTGGCTGTGTTGTAGCTGATGTAAAGCTGCGTCTCTCCTCCCTGGTCAGGTTTGAGTTCTCTGTTACCTGGATCGAGCTCGGTAATCGCAATCTGGATGTTGCAGTGAAAAACAGTGGAGGTCTGCTCTCCAAACATAAAGGTCTTCTTGGAAAGGTGCTTTCTAATTAAAATTTTTCATCATATACTTGCTTAAAGAGGTCTTTAAATATGTGAATTAGTTTCCTGGCTGTGGGGAAATCTGCATAGGTTAGCGTCTGCATGTTTATTGGCTTGAAATCAATTAAATCTTTTTTACTTCACGTCAGGTCTTGGTGGATTTAAATCATGATGATATAACCAAAGGTTGGACACAATGGTAAGTTTCTTTCTAATGCTTGGCAGGGATACTATTTTAAAAACTTTTATTTCATCTCCTACTAGTAGCCTACTTTTTTTTCTTTTTTTTTTTATACAAGTCTGTCTACGGTTTTCATACCACAGTTTTATTTTGCCCTGAAAATTAAATTCAGCCACTGCTGGAGATGGGAAGCCTCAAAAATGAATTACACAAATTTACATTTGTTAATATCTTAATTTTTTATGTTCAGAGAGATTATTTTTTAAGCCACCTTTAATTTGGTTTGAATTGAATGCAACATGATGCATATTTCATCAATAAGTGAAATTATTAATTGATATCACTAATTTCTCAATTCCCATCCCTTGCTACTATTGGAGATGTGTTGGATGGTTAAAATACACAACAAGGTAGCATTTACAGTCAAATACAGAAAAATAACGAGTGATTATTGCTTTATTTAATAACACATATTGCATTTTGACAGAAAGCATAAAAAAAATAATAACCACAAAACACTTTTAGCGTTTCAAACTGAAAGTTTAACAAACTTTTTCAGCTTAGACGGATCGGTGGAAAGTGAAAGCGCTCACTTCACCCATTTTTGTTGCCCAAAAAATTCAATTGACATTATCCCATTACACTGTTCTCCTTTTTTCTAAACCATTTTTCTAAACTTATCTTCTAATTTCCATCTAATGAAAACATAATCACTCCAAATATGACACATATATAACAATCGTCTTTGCTCAGTTTCAGTTTGGCTCAGAAAAGGGATTTTGTTTATTTTTTTTTAAAGCCTGCAGAAAGGCTGATTAAATTACACAAAATATTAGCATTTTTTTGGGCAGTATTACAGATTACCATGAGTTTAATATAAATGATCAATGTGCTTGAATGCTCTTGCCTTTCTTGCTGTTTAGATTGATTTTACAGTGTTGCACAAAACAACATACATGTTGAACTTTTACACTGATATTTCTGTCCATAAACAGCAATGAATGATTGTCTTGATGGATTTTGTGATTGTACAACGCACTGTTGCACGTAATTTTGCAGTAAGAGGAAAATAATACAAAATCTTCACTAATAAAAATCTCTGCGAAGGCCCTCCAGTAGTCCAGTTCCCTCATATTTCCATGTTTTTAACAATTAAAATCATACAAAAAACTGGCTGGAGTTTTGATTCTCTCAGCCTGTTGGGTTACATCCCGTTTGTTTCTTAGAGACTGAATGTACATCTCTAATGTACTTAAACCACTAAGCCCTATATGAGGTAAAATTCAAAATGTTCACTTCTAAACTTTACAAAATGTCTTTTTGCTGCAGGTATGACCTGACTGTCGACGGCCAAATTCAACCATAAGAAGTCTTCATCATCACCACACTTCCACTTATGTCCACAGTACATTTTTTAATTATACTCACGCCTTTTAAATGTGTAAAGACTAAGAGAAAAGCAGCTTTAGACACTCATTAATCGCATCAGTCGCAAGGCAAGGCTTCCCTTTAAGAAGTGAGTAAAGAATTACAGAAATGTAAAAAGAGTATATACAAGTTAATGTGCCAAGATGGAAGTTTTATCCCATATTTATAGAAGCTAGAACGGTTTATTTTCTGTTGCCACATACACTATATATGTATGTTTGTATATACTGTAAAATGATTTTGGACAAACTAAAAGACGGTTTATATTCTGCACATGTTAGAGAAGCTGGTGACTTAATGGCCAAAGGATTGTGTGTAATTTTTCTTCTATTTTATTTTTATTTTTTTCATTTTCATCCAGACATTCTTGATGGTTGTTGAAGGGGAGTGTGGGTGTGTGTGTGTGTGTGTGTTGAACCAAAGAGATGAGAAGTATTTTATTGCTCTAGTTCAGATAACACAACTACACGCTGGCTTTTTAGCACCGTTATAAAAAAATAAACAAACACAGGTGAAAGAACCAAAGAAGAAGAAATTCACTCACTACGTTGTTAATGGGGTTTGTTTGCTGTGCAGAAACACTCTTGTTACGATGAAATAAGACCATTACCAAGTGTTACCTTTTTGTAATTGAATGTGACTCTTTGCACATGAATATTTTAAACTTGATAACAATCATTAGTATCGAGTGTCAACATTACATCTAGAGAAGTGGATGGAAAAGCCATAAAATCGTTATGATTCATGGATTGTTTTTAAAGGGAAATCTTTCCATTCAGATCAAGCCTGTTCAAATTGGACGTTGCAGCAAAAAGACAGTCCATCCTGAGTGCTTTAAACAGGGAAATCTTGGAAAGTATCTAATTTTGAAATGAAAAATTTGAAGGAATCCTGTAATTTAGTGCTTTAATGGAAACTAAAAAATGGTTTGTTGATTTGAATTAAGAACTGGTCCAGATTAAAATTGAGTTTTTTCAAATTTCATTTTTAAAAAGTTCCACATAAACACAGCATCACTTTGTATCGATCTACATGAAAACACCGTAGTAACCACTGCATGCCAAGCCTGCAGGTGGCGCTGTAAGGCTGTGAATGTTAACGCACCAAAAACCGCCACTCATAAAGATGCACCTGGGATTAAAGGGTTAATTTAGCAGTGGGGCTTTCACACAAGTGAAAAAACTCAACACATAATTCTGCATTTTATTTATTTTATTGCCAGTGTTGCTCTTTTCATCCATCTGACTTGCAGTGCGCAGCAGCATGTTCTACATGAGGTTCATGCTGCTCTGACCTCCGATTCTGTTCCACTCCTGCTTTCAGAATAAAACCAGTTAATTTGGAAACATGATGGAGACTTTTTGGAAGATTTACTTGACGTTTTCATTCCGGACTAAATCTACACATAGTGGTTTTACAAACGTAAAATGTCTAAATTTGGAACCATTTTAACATTTATAACACTCACAGCGGGCCTGGTTGTCACTTATTTTACGATAAGCTCTGTTGTCAGTACTTTGATTTGTTCACATTCTGTCTATAGAAACATTCAGTCTTAACTTTTTATGTTTCACATTGTGTTTAAAAGGAAATTCAGAAGATGGCATTTAATTATTATTTTCTCTAAGATATATACGTTATATTGAGCAGTGCTTTTATTTTACAGCTCTACTTCATAAGGGAATAGTATGAGCAGCAACATAATGTAAGTCTTGGTATGAAACGCTTTAGATAAATCTGCTGCTGCTGCTGCTGTGTTTGACACTACAGAAGCAGCAGTTTTCTGTTGACAACCAGGATGATAGGTTGACCTTTAACCTCCACCTAAAACCTGTCGATTTCTGCATGTTGCGTTTACATCAAGCATTGAGAAAGTATTTTAAATGTGTATATGAATAGTTCTGTGTGTTTTCCAGCTGTTTCTCCTTTGTTCTATTCTGTTTTGTAAGAAGCGTTTCGTTCTCCTGGAAGTTGTCGGCTTTGAAAAGCCTCTGAGGCTGATGTTGTCTTCTCAAGGTGGTTCTTCTCCTCCATCTTTTTAATTTATCTTGTGCCTTACGAAACACGTGACCCAGAGATAATACTGTATGTATATGTGTTGGGAAAGAGGCAGCCGGACGCTACATGTGTCTGAATGTCTCTTTGACGTCTTTCAAACTGAATAAAGAGCTTTAAGCTGACAGAAGCAGCACAAAGCTGGTACATCTGTTGTGTTTTTTTATATTTGTTTCAGAAGTGATCATGCAAAAGTTCAGTCTGTAAAACACTAACTATATTAGTTTGATTTTCTTTTCTTTTTCTGTGTTGCTTGTTATGTCTTTACTTTGTTTATTAATATATAGCCCTGTTCTTTACCTTGTTAGGCACTTCTTTTTTTTTTTTTAAAGCAGTTGGAGCTGATGCAGATGGAGTCTGTTTGTAATTCTTTTAGGAATCAGATTGTCAAAAGACGATCTTAAATGAATGTATTTTCCTTTTTATTAGCCAGGTTTGTTTATTTCAATTTTGTTTTGTTTTGTTTTCATTAGAATATCATAGTATGTAGGGCCACAAACGACTGAGGACCCAAAACATTTCGAAACTGTAGAAGGAAAACAAAATTCTTAAGGCAAATCTTTTACAAAACTGAATTACTGTTTCAGAAGCAGAAGAAACACAGGATGTTTTACAGTTAAGTTCATGCTTATTTCTTTTTTATTCTAATTCTTGTAAAGCTATTACAATAATAAAGAATCTGATTTGGGTTAGGGTAATAATAAAGAATTATAAAAATCACAAAAAGCGAGGCAACAAATTTACCCATCTTGCAGAGTAAAACGTTTTAGTAGAAAACAATAGACTTTAAAATGCAGTTTCTGCAGATTTGTCACCAATAAAGCTGGCTTTGACATTGTTGAAGTTGTCGGCTAATGCGTTGTTAGGTGCAGGGAGGGACATTAAGGCAGTCTTGACTTTCTCTTTTAGGAATCGCACCACAGTTGGCAGTTGACCTCCCATGGAAATGTGCTGGTTGTCGCTGATGACCAATAGTTGGACTGAAAACACATTTTTTACTTTTTAGTAAAACCTGTTTAGCAGGGAATCTGGACTTCTAAAGTATTAATATTGGCTTGTGGTTTTAAAACATACCTGTACTCGCTGTAGTCAGGTTTACAGATTTGGCGCCTCCAACGTTTAGACGAGGCTCCGCAGGCCGGTTTACATAAAGTCCAAGGCTCCCAGCCATCCCAGGATCCTTTTACTGTAACACACAATGTTGGTTTGTAAAGCTGTTCCAGAAGCTGAAAGGGACAGTGTTATGTATGTTCCAGACACATGGTGCCATTATATAGCACAGTCAAGTAACTGTTAAGTTCAGTTAAATAAATGATATATATTTCAAATGTGACTTAAGTCATTTTAATTTAAAGCTTTGAAATTGAGCCTCTGTCACTTTAAAAACTCCGGCTCTTTCTGAAGCTCCGCCTTTAAGAGGTCATCACAAGATTGCTCCTCTATTAACCCTTTAATAATTTTTTTTTTTCTTTTAGCCAGCGTTTCTCTTGCATTACGAGCTTTTCTGCTGCACAGTTTCACTGCTAGCTAGTCTGAAGGAGCTGAGTGGGGAGTTGTGGAGGAAGGCTACTCTGTGAGGCGCAGGCTTGGAAACTTGAACGCTGTAGTTCCGAGGAGGAGCTGTGTCTAAAAGGCGGGGCTACGATCACCCAGCCGCTTTGCTCAACTGAAGGTTGCCGTAGAGATGAAAGCATTTCTCAAACATGCATAAGGGAATTACATTATATGTTGTAAATCCCACAAAAGTCGATTTTACGTAATACTGCCACTTTAAAATTCCAATACAATTGCTTTTCAGACAGCTACAGGCATCAAATATCCATAAAAATATATAGATAACTTCAAGTAACTATTTACATTGAATTTATGCCTCACATTTTTTCTAATAGAAAAAGGCAGGAAAGGGTTAAAAGATGTCTGCACTCACTAACGCAATTATTGATGTTGTAGCAGACCTGAATGTCTGTCAACTTTCCGTTGGTGCAGATGGAGCCGTTGTGAGCTCGATGTAGGCAGGTCCGGCTTCGAGTCTGCTTGCCACCTATTTTCTGGCACCGGATGTCTTTTCCTCCCCATGCATACGTACACTCACTCCAGGCGGACCACTCGGCCCACACGCCGTCCACTGTAAACCAACACAATTTTATATTGATAAGTGATATTTTTCATTTTTTTCAATATTTGATGTCATGGTGTGTTTAGATGTTTGAGACCTTAACAGTCCAGCCTCTTAAGGCATTACATTTTAAAGTTCTCAGAGTTGTATATTAGTTCAGGTCAATTTGAAGAGAAAAGCACCAAAAGTCCAGTTATTATTAAGCAAGTCGCATCTGGTTAATTTCAGACGGATCATCTGAGTGACACCAGAAATGTGAGAAACATTCTGGAGAAACAACAAAATGAATCTGAAGTTGTTGAACCTGCTGTACCTGGGCAGTGGACTTGCGTTGAGCAAAGTTTGGTTTGCTTATCATTTCCAGGACATGGACGGCCACCATGATTGGGAGCAGGGTTGTTGCATCTCCTCTCCGAGCCCTGAAGAGCCACGCCACATGTGACAGGGCATGGAGTGAAGGCTGACCAGGGACCCCAGTTGCCATCCACTAAAAAAAGAGAGATTTATAAATGGGAATAATATATTCTCTTAATTATCTCTGTGTGGACCAATGGGAGCCTTGGAGTTTAATTTAAAACCTTAGTGCTTTAAACAGATCCCATTCATCCATTTTCTATAGGGTCATTGGGAGATTGGTGTTTATTTTCAGTTGGCAAAGTTGCCTATTAAATGGGAACTTGGAGACACAGGTTAAACGTCCATCCATGCATGCAGAAACTCCTCAGGGCCATTTAGAGGGACTATTTAACCTTAAATGTAGTTTTGATTTGAGGCTGGCTGCCCATGGGAAACCTATGTCTGCACCAGATGAACACTCAAGTTCCAGGAAAGGAACTTTTGGTTGATCAACTGGCGGTTGGGATGAGCTCTGTCGGTTCACCTGTGGATGTTATTGGATACATTTCAGTGATCTTATTTAAAGATGCATGCAGGTATACCTGGGCAATGAGGTAGGTGGTTGCACTGTTCCGTTTGGGAGTTGTCACCTTGGCATTTATCACCAGGTGGGTTTAAGGATGGGGCGGGGTTAGAACAAGATCGATGGCGAGTCCTCAATGGAGCTCTGCCAGGTGGGATACAGGAAGATGAACAGTCGCCCCAGTTTGACCAACCAGACCAGACTCCGTGGACTGAAAGACAAAGATATTCACATTATGTTTGCATTTGAGTGTCATAGATTTAATAATGTGCATGTTTGTGGCTCACCGGGACAGGGACTATTACAGACGCTGCTCCGAGTGCTTGGCCCCTCACAATATTTGCCACCATATTTAGGGCTAGGGTTGTCACACCGCCTTAATGACAGCTGCAGACCCTCTCCACAAGAGACGGAGCACGGGGCAGGTGGAAACCAGAACCCCCAGTTGCCATCCACTGAAGAAAAAGTCAATCTCAGCTTACGGCTTCCTACTGCTATGTAAGAGATCAGGTCATCAGTGAGCTTCCCTTCTTACCTGGACAATTGGGGAGCTCGCTGCAGTCCTGCGTCTCAAGAGCATCACCAGGACAGTTGTTGCCTGGTGGTACCGTGTCAGCAGAGGGGGCTGGGTTGGAGCAGGTGCGCTGTCGTACTCTTGTGGGCATGTTTTGGTCAGTAATACATGAACCAGAGCACTGTGCCCAAGCTTCCCAACTCGACCAACTGCCATGGACTGAACCATAAAACAGAGCACAGAGACTGTGACAACATTTAATTAACTTAAAAGGTAGAATAAATCCTGATCTTGTTGCATAAACACTTTGGATCCATTGTTATCAACCCTGGTTGTCCAGTTTGTGTAAAAGTGAAGTCATGTAGGACGGTGAACCCTGAGGACCAGGATTGGGGTCCATTGATATAGATATCTGGGTTGGGTTTCCTGGACCATTCACGTTTTGATAATTTATCTGAACATTACAACAATCCTGGCAGTCTTAAAGCTGGAAGTAGAGCCAACCTCACCTGGACACCTGTTGCTGGCCTCACAGGACTCTTTCTCTTCTTCAGGGCCAATGCATGCCGAGCGACATTCAGGAGGACTGGAGCAGACTCTCTGTCTTGTTCGGGTTCCTGTTCCTCCACAGGTGACTGAGCATGGAGTCCAGGGGTTCCATAAGCCCCAACCCTTATCTAACTCAAAAATACATGATAAATAGTACATTAAGGAATCAAGGTATAGTGTCTTTTCGTATTTCTCATCTAACTTTTGAGCATTTCTATACCATTGCAGCAGGTGCCGTTGCACACGTCTGTCTGCAGTGTGTCCCGAGGGTTCTCACACGCTGCTTCTCCAAGGCCATGACACTTCCTGCTTCTCTGTCTCACGCCCTCTCCACACAGAACATTGCAGAATGACCAAGACGTCCAGGGAGACCATGTGGGTGGACTGGAAGCACAATTTTTTTTTTATTTTATTTTTTAAGCAAGTGTTTGGTTTCAGGATAAGTTCAGTTTTATGGAAGTTTGTTCCAGATTTGTGGTACATAGAAACTGGTGCTGCTTCTCCAGGTTTGGTTCTGGTTCTGGGAGTGCAGAATCTTTAATGTATTGTGGTGCTAAGCTGTTCTGTGATTTCTAAACTAATAACAGTATTTTACGGTCTATTCTCTGAACCACAGGGAGCCTATTCAAACTCACATATGAGTTTGAATAGATCTTGTCTAGGATATTAGTTCTTTAAACCTGGAACTGTTCTTCAGGTGACAGAAAGCCGACTTTGTAACTGTCTCTATGTGACTGAAGGATCAGGTCTGAGGAAAGATCCATAGAGCACCAATCCTGGGCTCCCTTCAGTTGTAGATCCATCAGTCAATCGTTCAGTACGGTTAGGATGTAAGAGTTTCACACAACACAGTCTGTTGATTGGAGGAGAGAGAAACGGTGCTGCTAGCAACAAGCACAAGACACACTAATGAATCACGTTTATCATCTAATATCATGCAACATTTGGTATTTGGGTTCAATTGGTGGTGGAAGCTCTCCTGAATATGCCGGACCTCAAAATGGCATATCAAACCTCACCGACCTGTTCCATAGAGCTCAGTGGAAACAAGGTAGATGCGACTCTGTGTGTACGCTTACCCACAGGAACGACATGACCCATCTTCTGCTTCGTAGCCGTATTGGGAGTTCTGACAGCAATCATCTGTGTCCACATCGCCCAGATCTTCACTACACTCTCCTGTGGTCAGGTCAAAAGAACCAAAACACCGCACACACTCTGCACACACACACAGAAACATATTTATTCATTGAAAGAAGACTAGGACAAAACATTTTATTATTATAGATGGTCACATACTCTCTTCAACATAAAAGCTTAAACATTTGTTTATTCAGAGTTTCTGTTCCATCAGGATAATTCTGCAGAGTCAGTTTCTGCAGGATTTTGAGTTTTTACTTTCAGGCCTGTTTTTGTCATGAGAACTGACACGTCCATCAGAGGAGTACCCAGGATTTCAACACAGGAGAAAATTTGTTATGTTCTCTCTGAAACATTACGCAATTTTTAGGCAAACTTTTGAATGAGCAAACATGAACTTGTGGAGGTTTGCTTTTATTTGACAGCTGACAGCTAAACAGCTGTTTTCTTGTGTTATAACACTATTACAATTGGCATTTACAATATAATCTTATTGATTGTAAAAAATAACATTAGCATTATTTACCATGAAGTCAAATATCACCGAGGATAGAAACAAGAATACCAGGAGAGCATTTTTATTGTGGTTCTTCACTCAGATTGTAGGTTACAGAAAGAAATACTTTACTGTTAGTTTGAACAGTATTTTTATGTACATGTTACTGTTTTGTACTTTTACATGTACTTTGTATGTTTTGTATTTACAAGCTGAATTTGTGTACGCTCTTTTGTGTGTAACCTTTAACAATACTTCACAGATTTCACTTTTCTGTAGATGTTGTCTAAAACAATTTTGTGATTACTCAGCTGTAAAATAAAACACTTGGAGGAGAAAGTTTTGAAAAGGTATTGAGCCCCACAGAGTTCTTCAGCCATTTTGTCTTTTTGTGATGTTAAGCTGAAACTCTGGCTGAATACTTTTATATTTGGACTTACCTGAGCGCTCCACAGAAACCAGCAGAGGAACCAAAACCACCAGAAAACTGAACGCTTCCTTCATCCTGGAGATCCTGGACAGAATTAAAACTTCACTTTCCTTTTCCCTGAATCTGGTTCTGGTTCTGGTCCGCCCCCTCTGACCTTCTGCTGATCCAAAATCTGTTTGGATGAGCCGCTGATCAACATTGGTCCTCATTTCTGCAAACTGAGATAAGTGGAGTCAGGAGGTTATCAGGGCCTGTACAGCAGTCAAAGTCCAGTGTACTTATTTATTTATTTAAATAAGGCATTAAATTCTTAATTTCAATTTTTTATTCTTCTTATAAACTTTGTACAAATTGTGCATTTGAGGCTTCTTGATAGATTTATGACAGAATTAAGGTTGTTAGGCTAATAAGCACTTTATTTAATGAGGTATATAAATATGATTCTGCAGCAAATATTTATCAAGCATACTCTTACAAAGTTAGATTCATCCATATTTAGATGTAATTCCAGGATTTTGAGTTGATTTTTGTTCCTGTTTCTGCAGAAATGTTGCTCAATGTTTAAGCAATCAGGAAACTGTTTCAGCGTTCCCTCCCAATGTGCTGATCTTCACTTTTTTGACATTTCTTCACACATTGGATCATAATATGTGTCATCTTGAAAGTATTTTTCATTTTGAAATATGAACAGCTAAAATGCAGCAAGACCAGTTTAATGTTTAACATCATATGTACAAACCTATTTTAACCAGGAAAACAGGTTTTTACACTCAAAATGGAAAAAGACAGTAAATCTGACTCATCTTTTTCCTGTAAAAGGCCAAAAGTTAAAGGATAGTTTAATTAAAGATATCAATATATTTATTCCCTCTGCCAGTCAGTCCAGTCTGCATAACATCAAGACTTTGCAAGATTCTGCTTATTTACCAAACCTTAGGTAAATGGAAGTGTACCTTTGGATGTAAAACATTTAAAACTCACCTCTTAAATTGGTGACATTATGAAAAATTTAAAAAAAGAAAAAAAGTCATCTAAAATTTCGAGGTTGTGTTCAAAGTCACAGGTGTCCTTCATGTTTTAGGTGTTATTCTGCTTCAACTCAACTGAATCTAACGAGGGTGTAGAAGCAGTATAGGGTTAGAACTGATCTCACATCAGCTTTAAATCTTCATTATCCGAGTCAAAACTAGCATATGATGCAATGATTCTGGTGTTATTTGCTTATAAATGTGCAAATGAAATCTGTGCAAACCATATCTCCAATAAATCTACCATGAGTTTTTGAATAAAGTACTGAAAAGAAAATAAATAAATAATAATCGGTTGTTTTCCAATTCATGCATCAATGTTTGGAAACAAAGTCTACAGAAATGATTTAAAAGTCTCATCATCGTTCTTCTTTTTAAACTATTAGAAGATAAACTTCTTATGGAGCAGAACATTCTGAGGTTTATTGTGAAAGGTTTCAGTCGGAAGCGCGTCCTTGATGATGATGCTGTGAGCGGCCGAGCCTCCAGCAGCAGAAACGCCCTGCATCCTCTCTGCTCTCCCCCAGCATCCATCCGCCTCTTCCAGCCGGGGAGGGGCCGCTCTGGACGGCAGGAGAGACCCAGCAGACCCCGCTGAAACCGATGGCCTTTTAAACCCTCCGACCGGAGAAAACTAAACCCAACCGAGAAATGGATTCCCTGCCTTCCTCCTTCCTCTTCCTCCCCCTCCTCCTCCTCATCGCTTCCCCTGCTGCTGCTGACAGGAGACTCGGTGAGTTTTAAATTAAAATATAATAATTAAAGACAAGCAGAGCTGCAGCTGCAGAGGTTTTCATTACTGAACCTGACAAATCCAGACGTGTTTGTGCTGGAGATGTGTGATCTGTGTCAACACTGGATCAGGAAGCGACGGGCTTCACCTGAGAAAAACAAACACGGTGGATCTGGGATTCATTTCGCGACAATAATCCTCCGCAGATCACAAGCAGATCACAACCTGGCAGGAAAACTGAGGAGCGAGAGCTGAGGGAAAATGTGCAAAAATATGAATATGAGCCTTCAACAAAGTGTTAGTCATAATAATAGATCATATTATACTATTACACTGTTTAAAATGTGGAAAAATATAATTTATTTTAAACAACAATCTAAAACCATCAAAAACGTAAAAAAAAAAAAAAAAAAATCTCTTCGAGGTTTATAGTAATAAACCTTGAAAAGTAAGTTGGATAAATTAAAAATATATGTATTTTAATAATGATATAAATTTCATATATTTAAACATTTAAATATTGTAATGAAAAGCAACAATCTGAATCTATAATGAATGAGCAACAAAAATGTTAAATAATAAATGAACACACACACACACACACACACCCCAACACGCGTTCAGCCCCACACAAAGGGGTGTGTGTGGGGGTGTGTGTGTAGGGGTGTGTGTGTGGGGGGATAGCAGGAATAACTGCAAGAAACATTAACACTTAAGTTAAATGAGATGTGCAAGAAATGTAAACAATAAAAATTAAAGTGCAAAAAATCTAGAATCAGTCCAGGATAAATACCAATATTTAGTTACATAGAAATCTAAATAACTAATAATGTATGGTACCAATTTAATGCATAAATTAAAATGTTTGAAAATGTGGCCAAAATGTAGTTTGTCTGAAAAATTTGTCTGACAAATTTTAGGACTTGAATAAAGTTATCAAACCTTTCTAATGAAATAATAAGAACATTTTTATTTATATAAACAAGCCATGTAAACAAAAATGACTGCAGACATACTTATACAAAAAAGATGTTTCTAGAAAATAGAATTTTTATAAAATTTGAAATTGTAAACTGTTGCAGTGAAGAGAAAACATCCATTAGTGCCAAATAAACGAGACGGAACACACTCCGGCTTCCGTCGTTTCTTCCTACAGATGCAGATATTGATCGGAAATTTGAAGTGCGAGTTTATGACGTCTCTGGCACAATACCATCTATTTATAGATGATATCTAACATTGTCCCACTGACTTCACCGTTTGGAGGCTGCAGGGTGAGTGATGCAGCTGGGAGACCCTCCTCCTCATCACCATCTTCATCATCCTGCGCTCTTCCTCAGATTATATAAGAAGCTGCTTCAGTCTGCTAAAGTCATAAAGTCAAGATCTGTAGGTCATGGAAATAAAACAATGTAGATTTTATACGCAGTATGCAGTGATTTATAACTGTAGCTACTTTTCCAATTGTTCCTATGTCTGTCTCAAGCGGGTGGTCCGCGGGCGCCCCTTAGTGGTCTGCGAGGTACTGCACGTAAACAACCGTTTATTTTCCGTGACGTTTATTAGCTCAAAGTGCGACGCTAAGAAGAAAAGGACAGGAATGGAGGCTTTGAGGAATTTTGTGAGCTGAAGGAAACATAGAGGATATTTATAGTGTTATTTATTTATTTGTCTTCATAACTAAAAATTTTAAAATAGTATTTAATGGGTGGGAAGTAGTGTTGCAACATAATAGAATAGGTGGCAGTATGTACCTTGAAGTTGCTTGCGGTTCGCCATTATAGAAAAGAAGAAGAAGAGGAAGAAGAAAGCGCATCGCTACTGTTAGCTTACCAGAGAATTATGTTTGAAAACAACAAATGTCTTTAGACCGGGTCACTAAAAAGAAAGCCTGAAGGTACCGGTGGAGAGTTTCTTAGGGTGAGTTGCAGAACTTTTGTTTTTGAACATTGTTACGATACATAAAGCCTGCAGATCTCTGTCTGCAGTATTCAGAATGCTACATGCTACATGCAGGTTGAGGCGGTGAACAGAGCTCCGCCCCACGCTGACTCAATGCATCTTAACGTCTAAATTAAAATTATTTATGTTGGACTGTCTACTGGCTGAAAGAAAATGTTTGTTTTTGCCAAAGCAACTCAGGTCTATTTTTCTGTTATTATGCTTCTAAATTACAATTAGCCATAAATCTTATTAGTGCACACAACACCTGTAGTTCAAAGAACTGTTTTGGTTTCCATGCGTTTCCTGTCATTTGAAAGCTTAGAATTCATACTTTGAGAATCTGTAAATTACTGAAAACGCCCTTAATAGACTTCTTCATGGTTTTATCAAGGTCAGTCACTTTTACAAACAGCTTCAGCCTTCGCTTTAGGAGGAACAAAAACAATGAGTTATGAGACTAATATTTTCATGGTCCTTGAATGTTTGTTAAATGGGGTAAGTGGTGCTTGGCCTGAAAAACCAAGCACCACTAGATCTAGATGATCTAGATCTACATTGACCTTGTTTACAATGCAAATGTCTTGAAGTAAGACAACACTAACTTACAAGTAACTTTTCAACAACTTATAGGAGCTTGCATTAAATCAAGAATTCCTTAAAATTGATAAAGTACTAGTTCCACTGGCAGATTATTTCACTTAACATGGAAAAAATCTTTGGGAACCACTGACCTAGCTTCTCTAGCTTATTAAAAAGTTATTTCTAAGTTAGTTTTGTCTAACTAAACAACACTTTGTAATATTTTGTGTTTTCGCAGTGTACATTTGTAACAAGTAATTCACTCAGCTTTACCACTTTTTTTTGCTTTACTTCCTATTAGTAGTTCACACCAGAGGTGGGGACTCGAGTCACATGACTTGGACTCGAGTCGTTAAAATCACGACTTGAGACTTGACTTGAAAAAATGCTCAAAGACTCGGACTTGACTTTGACTTTC
>CAEFZY010073159.1:0-19131 GCA_903066815.1 Brachyrhaphis roseni | reverse complement strand
AAAAAAAAAACCGGCTCCCAAATAGGATCCTAAAACGGCTCCCATTGAGGAGCCGGTTCCAATCGTTCACTTCAAAGAGCCGGCTCGTAGAGCCGGTTCGTTCGCGACCGACACATCACTAATGTGTATTTTAACCAGAAAAGACAGGATAAGAACCAGACAGGATTTTAAGGTAGACAAGACATCGCTTTTGTTGCAGAGAATAGTTAGGGATTTTAAACTAGTGGATTGTTTTAGAACCATACATCTTGGAGAGGAGGGTTACACCTGGGTCAGCGATGATAGCTCTAAGGCGTCTTGCATTGATTAATTCTTCACAAGGGATTGCACCCTAACCGATGCTAGATTGTCACCAGCTTTCTTTCCCGATCCCCTCCTCCTGTCCTGAACGCTTTCACTTCCTTCGGGTGCGACGCCTGGGAGAGGTCTGTGGAAACCAAAAGACTACAGAGATATCACATTTTAAACCAACAGGGCATGAATTTTCATAAAGAAATACGAGAAGTCAAAAAAGAAATTAGCATTTTAGCAGAAATCAAGAGTAAGGGAGTGATTTTAAGAAGCAGAGAGAGAGAAATAGAAGGAGAAAAATGAACAAGATACTTTTTAAAGAAAATAATAAATAACCTGAGTTTAATTTCTGAACTAAAGTCAGAAAATTTAAATATTGTACCAAACACAGAACTACTGTAATTTTATTATGATAAAAATGTGATGAAATCACAGTAACCATATTATATAATCACTGCTATTTTAAAGAAATTACAGTAAGATTGTAATAAAATTACAGTAAAGCTGTAAGAGAATTATAAGGCTACTGTAAAAAAATTACAGTAAGGTTAATGTAAAGCTACTGTAATTTCTTTACCATAAAAATTACAGTAACTGGCTGGCAACCCTGTTTCCAGTAAGTTACTGTAAATTCTACAGTGACTTTTTTTTTTACAGTGCACAGCTATTGCTGTACAGGGTGAGACACTGAAAACTAGTGGAGAAGAACTTCGCTCACCCTAGCCACCATTAAAGATGCTATATGGACCTCCAGAAACTTGCAGGTAAGCAAGAACATGCAGATCCTCCTGCACCATGGCTGTGATCTGGATGGCGACAGCAGGAAGGACAACAACAGCTACAGGTGGTGCGCCTAGGAAACAGCCGCAAAGAAGAATTGCCTCTGAGCCCATTTGGAGGAAGGAGCTGGCGGTCCACAGACTGAGGTTCCAACAGCGGTGCCCTGGCTCTCCTTGTAAGACCAATGTGGAGGAGCGTCAGGGTGGGGACCTCTCCTGAGCACCAGCGTTGTTTGGAAGAATGGGATGGTTCTGAATTTTGCAAGAAGTGACACCAGTCGCGCACAACTTTTAATATACAGAAACTTTTTAATGCCCTTTTCTTATCTTCTTTTAGTTTAACTTGACAATATTGCTTTACTGAAGAAAAAAGTGACAATGCAAAAAACAAAAAAAAATTAACAACGTCATGATTTTAATGACTGAGTGTCAATAAATCCTTTCGGAAGAAAAGAAAACCACTGCTTTCAATATTTTCTGTTAAAATTTGAGCAGAAAAATAAATAAAAAGCAGGAGCCAGGAACAGTTTCAGTCAAGTATTTTCTTTTTATTTAAGTAGTTTCTAGTTAACAAAATAAATTAATTAATATTTCCTTGATTGGTTGTCAATAAAGTCATTACAACATATTCAGATTTGAGTAAAATTTAAATTTTACAATGCTTGCAAATTTTATTTAGTACATTAAAAAAGTTGAGTAATTTATACAAACTTCCGTTTTGCTTGATCTACTGGACAAAATTAAGTTCACTTTACTTGAATGTTCTCTTTCATGTAACAAAATAAGTACTTTGAATAAAAAAGAGTCTTGCTTGATAAACATAAAAAAATTAAGGCAACTATTTGCATAATTTATTTAAGTAGATAGGGCAGAATATTTTTATCAGTGCAGTAACAGCCTGTAAAATGTGAATGAAACCTAGTTGTTACTCCCGGAGTTTAAATATACACTCTATACATTCTTTTTTAAATTTTTTATCTCAGTTTAAGCTAGGTCAAAGTCAGATTTTCTTCTAATGTATTATGACCTACACTACAATATTTTAACCAAAAGTCCAAGTCTTCCACTTGGGCTGCATCTTCACTTAAAAACTAAAAATATGGCTCTAACGTTAGCCTGAAAGCAATAAGGTAATAAATCTATTTTATATGAAGTTGATTTTATATAGTTGATTTCATTGTTATTTATAACCTAATTCTTTCCATAGTTTTTCTGTTCTATTAAAACAAGTTCATTCTTAATGTTCTTTATTTGGCCATTGTCTTTATGGAACAACATTAATTAGCAAACAAACTAAGTCAACAAGCCTTGTCAGATTAGACAGAATTAGTGGTTACTCATCAGAAGAAAAACAGATTAAAGACCAAGCCAAAAGCAAACATGAAAAGGTCAGTTTATCACTCTTTTATTTTGTGGGCAAGGGAATAAAGTGTGTGGTAGTACAAAGGTGTGAGAGGTCTTTCATTTCTCAACTAATGAGAAAAGAACAAGTAACAGACAGCTGATTTTGTATGTTAGCATGATTATGGAAAGGTCTATTTGACAGAGGTGGAATGGGAGCTTTGTGTTCTACTAAATGATAATGAATCTTTATTTCGAACACGATAAAAGTCTAAAATCACACATATGAACACCCCATACATACAAACACTCTTCCAAGTTGCTTAAAAACTAATAGAGGGCACTGTTCTCAACCATTTGTACATACAGTTATGGTTACACTTATGGGGCTAAAATTCTTTAGGAATTTTAAATGATTTGTTTGATCTGTTTTACATTTAACAAAAATAGCAGCTTAGCTGAAGAGAAAGACTAGCAAGCTGAGTAAGAATCAGAGCCCACCTGAACCAGAGCACAAACAGATTTTGTGACAGAGAGAAAGGACAAACACAAAAAATCTACCTTGAAAATAGAAAAACAGAAATTAAAAACCAAACAGTTTATCATTAGGGAAGAAAGAAATGACAACATCGCAAAAATTGATAGAAACACAAGCAAATACCAAAATCATAAACATTGGTGGACCGTGACACATTCGCCAATAAACCTAATGGATGCTAGTGTCCAGCAGGTAGGTTGGCAGGACGTCAGATTTCTATGTTGGAGGCCTGGAGAATGGGGCATACTTTAATATCCCTTTAACATAAGACAATGTTGATCATGTTAGGCACATACTTGTACCATAAGAGCAAATAAACGATCAGGATCCCGGGTTGCTTTGTTGTTTAATTTGATTTCATTATTATTTGGTGCTAGTTTCTTATTTTGATTACATCTGTCTTACTCCAGTTTTTCTTTGGTTCATTCTTCTTAGTGCTTCTAATTATGTTTATTTCTTGTTTACAGTTATTCTTTGATACTTTAGTTTTCTTAGGTTTCTTTAATTTAATTATTCTTTTTTGTACTTTTGTACCTTCTCTCTTCCTCTCCTCAGTCTACCTCCTGTACCTGTAATCTGGTACCTGTAATCAATTAGCTCATCAGCCCAGGTCTTTTGTTCAGCATTTAACCTTTACAGTATTTTAGCTTTTAATTTTCAGTCACTACTCGCCAGATCCTTTTGTCTACTCCTGTCACTTCCTCGTTCTGTTCTGTGTTCTCCTCGTTCCTCCTCCTGCATTCAGTGTGGAAGAACCAGAGTACTGTGTCAAGAAAAGGTTCCTGGAACACAACAGCAATGAACACAGGAAGAAAACAAGGCACTGTTGGAATACTACTACTAGTAATCCTAGGCAGTGGGGCTAGCTAAAAAGATTGTGGGAAACATGGATGCTGTGATACCCACAGTCTAAACTAACACAGAAACATGTAGTAGCTCAATGTTCTAATATCCAAAAACAGCAGCTGCTTTTACCTTTTGTAACTTGAGACCCAATAGATTCAAGATATTAATGATATGGCAAGGGGGAGCAAGGACACGAGGTCGTTGATATCAACACCCCCAGAGATTTGGTCCATATAACACAAGATTAACTAACTTCCTGCCTAACTAAAGAAACACGTAAAGAGATACAGCAAGCCAGCTGAATAAACAGACTGTTATCCTGTGAACAGCTGAAATGTACAAATGTACATTTGTACATCAAAGCAACCCATCAACGCTCAAGACTAAACAATACTGGAAAGCTATATGGAAGAAAGAAGTGAATAAATCAATCTAAGAACTAATGTTAGATCCTAAGACCTAAGAATTAAGTAGGAACTAAAGCCTGAACTAAGCTTGGTGAATATCACAATTACAGACATCCAAAAGAATTGTACAAGAATTGGATAACAAAATTCAACACTGGACATGATCCACAATCCCGTCCAACTATGAATCAAGAACATCTCTCTCCACAACATAGGAGCTCAAAATAAGCAGACTCATGGATCAACACATGATAGAGGTATAAAAAGGAATTGGTAAAAGAAGAAAACCCACCAGATGACAATTGACAATGTATTTTGTTTTTAAAGAAAGCTTATGCCTAATTAACAAACATGTATATCTTGGAATGCCTAAAACTGTACAAGGTTATGAACACTTTGAAAGCTTTGATTAAAAACTCTAATTTCAATCAATTGTTCAAGTCTCGCATCTCCAAATGTGACATTCCACTGCTCTGTTCCCTCAGCCAAATAATCAACAAAGGGCGTCAAAAATGGTATGTATAATATACATATATATAATTCTCCCACCTGGGAATGCATGAAAATAAAGTATAGAATTAATACATCTTCATGAGGCCATGGCCTTGGATAAAGTGTGCTGTTGCTGTCTCTTGTGAATTGAGTCGGTTTTGGAGGCTTAACACAGTCATCTTTTGACAATGTGGGTTACATTTGATGAATATCAATACACTACAGGAATCAGTGACAATACATTTCCTTGACCTTTACATTATTAACAATAAAAATGTTATTTAATGAAAGCAGAGCTTAATTTCAAATCAAAAGAATTCCAGATCATCAGTGTATTTGTCAAAGCTGTAAGCTTGTTCTGTGCTTGGTTCTAATAACATCTGCATATTATTTACAGCCACCCTGGGTCCCCACTAACAAGCACCCATAAACCTCCTCATTATAATGCAAGAGGAAGCCCAGTCCAATCCTTACTGAAAATGAACAAGAATACGATGAGGGATTCAGAGGCCTAATTCCTCCCTTCAGTGGCAATGGGCGAGTCTCAGCCAGCTAGCTAAGGGAGCAACATTTATGCTAACAGGAACTGTGGAGACTAACGGGGCCTGTGGAGGGGAAATATCATTAACATAATGCTTCATTTACATAGCAATCCAAAGAAGCGCACAAAGACACACAGTTAAACATACACAGACACACAAACACTTCCTTTTTATTATTTGAGAGGAGGAAACATTTTGTTTTGACAGTGATGAGAATATCCCTTTCTACCTGACATATTTAATGCCATCTGTGTTCATAAATTTAGAAACTATGCTGTTCACACCCTTTTGCAAATGTATAAATGCATTCACGCTCACATTCAGAGTCATTATAAGTATGTCAGACAGTGTTGGGGGTGGAACCAGGCTCGGTCCCAGCTCTTTGTTTGATGCCTGTATGGCCTTGGTTCCATTTAATGAGCTGTAATGGCAGTCCAGAAGGATTCTAATTAATCTGCACACACATAAAAGGTCTGTCTCTTCCTCACTTTTTCTCTACCTCTTTTCTTGTCATTGCTGACCTCTCTCTTTGTCTTTCAAGGTCTATTTTTTGCTTCCAAAGGTCTCTCCTTCCTTCCTTTCTTATTTCCTTAAATTTTTTTGTCCTCTTTTTTTTCCTCCCTCCCTCCAGTCTGAGGTGGCTTCTGAATTGCACCAACTCACAAGCCAACCCACCAAAGCTCTGGCTGTTATTAAGATTACATAGCTATTTACAACAGCATCAGCAGCCAGAAGTCATCCAGGACCTTGTTAGCCACCCACCCCATCCCCTAGCTTTAAGTGCCCAGTACTCAGCTCACAAAGGTTACAGCACTGTTGTCATAAGTCCCAAATGAAGACACTAATGAATGGTTTGATGCTTGCTCTTTTGCCTACTAGCACTGTGAAATTACCCCTTTTAAAGAAAATAAAATTATTGCTCTTTCTTATGTGTTCACATTTCAGTTGAGCTCTTGATTAGTCAAGACACTGAGCTCAGTAACTAATAAAAAACACCCGTTGGGGAACCAGATTAACGTTCTGTGGGACAACAGATGTCAACTGTTTGCACCACTTGAAGAACAAAGTGAGACTAAGTGGAGGATATTACATCATTCATAAATTGTATGGCGAGTTCCTAAACATTGTTAATTTCATAAATGCCACACTTTCCAGAATTCTGAATTTCTTTTGCCCTCGGTCTCTGATAAGGTCTCCGCCTCCCCTGGAGCTTCCAAGCCTTGAGTCTGCTCACAGAGCCCCGCAGGCCGGTCCGCAATCTGACGTTTCTGCCTGCTAGCCACCGTCGTCTCTTGACTGAAACATGGTTAAACAAATCCATTACAAATAAAAATATTTCCTTAAAAGGTTACAATGTTTTTCGTCGTGATCGCCTTTGGAAAGGTGGCGGTGTTGCCATCTATGTAAAGAACAACTTCCATGTCACACATCTATCCTCTGTATCCATTCCAAACAATTTGAGTTTCTAGCCTTGAAAATTGAATTCACTAAGGCTCAGAACATCACAGTTATAGGGTGTCATCGACCACCTTCTGCTGTCTGTGATGCACTCCCTAATCTGTACAAATATCTAGCTGACCTAAATAATAATGAATTTGTTTTGGTAGATTTAAATTTAGACTGGTTGACAGCATCTTCAGATAGCTTAGAAACTATCTGTGATCCTTTAAATATCACCCTGTTAATTAACTACTCTCCCGACCTAATAACAAATGCCCTCTAAAATCATCATTCCTTGATTTAATTATGACAAATGCTCCGTATAAATATACAGGGAATGGAGTTTTTGCAAATGACTTTAGTGATCATTGTGCTGTAGGCACAGTTAGAAATCTCAAGTTACCAAAACCTAAGCCATGTATCTTGACCAAAAGAGATTTTAAAAGCCTAAATGAGCAAGCTTTTGTTCATGACTTGTTACATTTTAACTTGAATAGGGTCTCTCTTTTTGATAATGTAGACCTTGTTTGGCAGTATTGTCATGAAGAGATTTTAAGTCTAATAAATAAACATGCTCCTATATGTAAAATTAGGGTGAAGGGGCGAAATAATCCATGGTTTTCCTCGGCTATAGGGGCTCTGCTTAAAAAAAGAGATGCAGCTTGGGCAAGAAAAAACAATACTGAGGACAGCTGGCTTTGTTTTAGGAAATTGAGGAATAAATGCACATCATTAATTAAGACAGCAAAGTCAGACTATTTCCTTGCCGAGATGACAAAAAATTTAAAAGATCCAAAGAAATTTTGGGAAACAGTGAAATCAGCTATTGAGCAGGCGCCACTGAGTGACTTTCCAAATTTTGTTTGGAAAAAAAGTAAAATGGTGTTTAATAAATTAGCAGTTTTAAATTATTTTAATGAGCATTTTATTTCTGTAGGCTCGCCACTTGATGATTTAAATTCATTCAGCCAAAATGTAAATACTGATGAGCTGTTTTGGAATAATGATTGTAACTCCACTACTTTTAACTTTCCCCTATTTGTACAGCTGAGGTTCTCAGAGAACTGAAAAACACACCAGAGAATTGGCAGGGGCAGATAACCTGGATCCTTTTTTTCTAAAGTTGGCTACAGAGTTTATAGCAGAGCCATTGTCTCATATTTTTAATCTAAATCTAATCTCTAACAAAATCTCAAGTGTCTGGAAATCAGCATTTGTTTTGCCTCTATTCAAGGGTGGGGAATCATCACAGGTAAACAATTACAGACCAATCTCTAAACTATGCACCCTAGCAAAAAAATTAAAAAAATTTGTTGCAGATCAATTGAAGATTTTTTTTAGATTCTAATTGTGTTTTACAAAATGTACAGTCTGGTTTTAGAAAAAAAAAAAACATAATACTATTATTGCTACTTTAAAGGTTTTTAATGATCTTATCCAGGCTGTTTATAGCAAAAAACATTGTGTTGCTTTGTTTATTGATAGACCAAAGGCATTTGACAGTAAATCACACATTTTTAACTGAAATTCTTCACAGGATTGGGCCCTCACACCCAGCTACCATGTGGGTAGCTGATTACTTGTCAAACAGAACCCAGAGAGTTTAATTGCCTGGCTTCACTTCTATTCCTACTATTTTAAATGGTGTACCACAGGGCTCAGTTCTTGGTCCACTTTTATCCTCTATATATATAAATAACCTTTGTGGCAATTTGTCAAATGCTTTTTATCATTTTTATGCAGATGATTTAGTAATTTACTGCTATTCTTCATCACTATCACAGGCAAAACAGTATTTGCAGTCTGCTTTCAATGTAGTTCAAATCCGCTTACAAACTCTGAAGTTGGTTTTGAATGTTGATGAGACAAAAGCAATGGTTTTTTCACACTCTAGAAAACTACCAGAAATCCCTCTATTGCTTACCACTGTAGTAGGAGCAAATTGAGTTTGTTAGTAATTATAAAAATCTTGGCTTTATTCTAGATAATGAACTTTCTTTTAAAAATCACACAGCAAATTTGTTACGAACATTGAAAATGAAGATTAGGTTTTATTACGGAAATGGATCTTGTTTCTCTCTCAAAGCTAGAAGTAAATTGGTATCAGCAACATTCCTGCCGCTCCGGGATTATGGGGATGTTTTATATATGAATGCTTCGACCAAATGCCTTCAGTCATTGAATACTGTATGTCATTGTGCTTTAAGGTTTGTAACCGGTAGCAGACGTCTTGCACATCATTTTGTATGCAAAAAATGAATGGCCTCCTTTAAGCGTACGGAGAAACAATCACCTGATGATCCTGATTTATAAATCTCTACTTGGCTCCCACATACATAAACTCTCTCTTACATAAATCTATTAGTTATCATTCTTTATGCTTTAACAACATTTTCTTTCTGCATGTTCCAAGTGTTAAAACTGAAAAGGGAAAGCAGGCATTCAGTGTGTTGCTCCTACAGCCTGGAATCAGCTTCTGTCTCAAGATGTCGGAAATTATTTCATTGGATTTATTTTGAGCAGTTCTTAAAAACAGGCAACAAGATTCTATGAAACAGTGTTACTGCTTTTAAATTGTTTTTCTATTGTTTTACACTTGTGTATATGTATTAATTGATTTTGTTTTGTAACCAGGTTGCTATGTGTTGCAGACTTTCTGCCCAGGTCCCTCTTGAAAATGAGATCCAGATCTCAACGGGATTTACCTGGTTAAATAAAGGAAATAAAAAAAAAAAAAATGAAGTGCAAACATTTACAATGAAACTAAGGCAGATATTTCTACATCAGAAGGGTATGCGCATATCAGTGTTGGGATTAGGGTTGCCAACTCCTTGAAAGATAAATAAGGGACACCTCATGGAAGCTCTGGCTGATCCCATTACCTTCATCCCAAGGGCATTTTTTTCTTTCTTGCTTTGAAATTAACCGAAATTTAATTAGATGCATGTTTTTGAGTGATAAAAATATGCTTGGAAAACAAATTAATTCATTGCTAAATTAGTTGTGATTATTTCAATATTTGATTCATCGTTATTAATCTGATTAATTGCTTCAGCGCTAAGTAGGACATGTCATAATTTAGAGAAACGATGTGTTCATTTCTAGTTAAGTCAGGAGAATAAATGTCTCCAACATCAATCCTCTTATTAAAAAATATTTCCTCAAACTCAGAGGAAGATTGGATGCTGAGGACAAAGGATACAACAACCAGGATGTCTTACATTCACCTTAAAGCTCATCCATATACATGTTTAACCTGCCAAAAGGGGATCAAGGTTTTATGATGGGTCATTAGTGCCATATTGCTCATGTACAGTGGTAAACTGTGGAATAGTTTACCCTTGCAGCTCCGTTTTGCTGAGTCTGTGGATGTTTTTAAAAAGCAACTGAAAACATTTTTATTTCCCCAGGTTTCTTATGTGTTTTTATGTTTTGTGTGGTTTTACGATTAATTTCTACTTTACGATTTTATGTCTGTGAAAAGTGCTTTGTAAATAAACTTGCCATTGATTGTAGATGTACTCCTGCAAAAGAAGGCAGAAAACTCATTGCAGAATCTTTCATACCCAGAGGATTCAGATCATTACTAATCAGAGTTTTAAAGTTCAGACAGGACTCAATAAAAATGTCTTAACACATAATATATAGTTACTTTAACCATCAAGATGGGCCTTCAACACCTGAGCTGCTGCTACAACTGAGCTGTTGCTACATCTGAGCTGTTGCTTCATTTGAGCTGTTGCTTCATTTGAGCTGGGCCTGCAACGCCTGACCATCAGCTTTTCTTCAGCACAAACGGAAATTGTCAAAAAGAAATATGAAGCAAAGCCGATTTCTGACAGAGGAAGAGTTTGAGGAGTTAAAGAAATCCTTGGATTTATGTCTGATGAGATAGCAAAGATCTCACAGCGAGAAAAACTCATGATGGACTTAATGGGGGAGGCTAAAGAATTGAAGAGACAGAATGTTGAGAAAGACAAGCAACTAGCCCTCCTGGAACATCGTGTGGCTGACCTAGAACAGTATAGTCGAATGAATGATGTTGTAATTAGTAGGTTGGAAACTAAGCCACAATCAAATGCCTGGGCCGTGATAGAAGCAAACACTACTGAAGAAAGGAATGAAGATCAAGGATTTCTTGAAAAACAGGTAATAACATTCTTCAGTAATAATGGCATCGTCATTGATAATAATAGCATTGAAGCTTGTCATCTTCTTCCACAAAAAAACAAAGGTGTTAAACCACCCATTTTTATGTTACCTATTGTTTTACCAATAGGAAACATAAAAATAGGAAAACCAATAAAAAACCAATAACCAACCATAAAAATTCACTCCTAAAATAATGGAGGAAATTAAAAGGATCCAATATCTATGATAATGAACATCTTACAAAAATCCACACAGATATAGCAAGACAAGCACATTTTCTCAGAAAACAAAAGAAAATACAGTCAACATGGGCCTCAAACTGCAAGGTTAAACGGTTCACTGGAGGAAGCCAAGGTCCTGCTCATCAGACAAATGGAAGAGCTGGATAAATATCAGAGAACCTAGAAGACAACAAGGCAACTTCTGCTCAACTTTATGAAATCCAGTAATAAATTGAAAATATACATATAAATAAATATAGATACAGATATTGATCCAGGCAGCAGTTTCTTTGATTATTTGATTGACAACTGCCATTACTACACTGATGATAACTATAGCCAAAGCTTTGATTCAGATCAAAAAATGTCAATTATTCATCTCAACAGCCGTAACCTTTATGCCAACTATGAAAACATCAGAGAGTATATCAACTAAAAAAAGTCCTTCAGTGTTATAGCAATATCTGAAACGTGGTTCACCTCTGACAAGGGAGCAGACTTCCTACTGAATGGGTAAGAGTTCAATTATATAAACAAAGAATAAAAAAGGGGGAGGTGCAGCCTTGTACATAAATAATGAACTAAAATACAAGGTGGTAGAAGATATGTCAGCGTCAATTGATGATGAAATGGAATGTATTACTACTGAAATCCAGTTTGCGAAGCAGAAAAATATCGAAGTTAGCTGTGTGTACAGAGCAGCAGCATCTGACACTGAAGTCTTCACAAACTACATGGAAACATTGTTTGCTAAGATTTATCAACAGGTCATTTTCATCTGTGGAGACTTTAATATAGACATATTGAATTCAAACAAGGTTAAAAGTACAGCTAACTTTATTGATACTCGTCACAGTTTAGGTTTATATCCACTAATTACACAACGAAGTAGAATAGCAACACGCAGTTCAACCCTGATTGACAATATATTTACTAATTACATAGAAATGAGTAAATATTAGTAAATTGATATTAATGAATTAAATGATTAAATGATATTAATGACCATCTGCCAGTGTTTGTTATCCTAGAAGAGGTTTGCAGAAAAGTAAATGAGGTCACCAACATCACATACAAAAGAATAATGTCAGAAGATTCAATAAGTGCATTAAGAAATGATTTACAATCACAGAACTGGAAAGTGTTGTACGAAGAAAAAAATACTGATAAAGCTTTTGAGATATTTATCAAAATATTTCAAGCATTTTACGATAAAAACTGTCCAACTATACAGGCAAAAAGATACAAAATGCATGTAAGAAAAAGAATAATCTTTAAAAGCAATTTTTAAAATATAAAACACTTGAAGCAGAGCAAAAATATAAAACTTATAAAAATAAATTGACTATTATTATGAGAAATTGCAAGAAAGACTGTTATTCAAAAATATTGGAAAACAACAAACAAAACATTAAAGGAATTTGGAAAACTTTATATGAAATTAACATGTCACTTATTAAGAAGATAATCAATGATATTACAGACCCACTGACTAACATCTGCAACTTGTCATTCATAACTGGAACATTTACAAATACAATGAAAATTGCAAAGATTGTTCCTCCATTTAAATCTGGAGATAAGCATATTTTTAATAATTATAGACCTGTGTACCTACTTTGTCAATTCTCTAAAATACTACAAGAAGTATTTAGTAAGGGGTTAGATAATTTTATTGAAAAGCAAAACATTCTGACAGATTTTCAATATGGCTGTAGAGAAAACAGATCAACTTCAATGGTACTGATGGCATTAACAGAAGAAATCACAGACAACATGGATAAAAGAAAATTTGCAATTGGTGTATTTCTAGACCTCAAAAAGCCTACCATCAATCATGACATCTTACTAAAAAACTGGAAAGGTATGGAATTAGAGGGTTGGCATTAAACTGGCTTAAAAGCTACATTGGACAAAGGAAACAATTTGTAGAATTAGATAATCAGAAATCAGATTTACAAAACATAACTTGTGGGGTTCCGTAGGGATCGGTGTTGGGCCCTAAATTATTCAATTTGTATATAAATGACATAGTTAAAGTATCAAACCTTATAAAATACATTATATTTGCAGATGATACAAATATCTTCTGTAATGGAGAAAACATTTAACAACTCTTAGCGGTGGTCAATACAGGAATGAAAAACTTCAATATTGGTTCAAAAACAATAACTTATCACTAAATTTAGATAAAACTAAATTCATGATATTTGAAAACTGTAAAAATCAAGAAAATAATGTTGATTTACAACAAGTCTATGAAATCAAATTTTTGGGTGTCATATTAGATGACAAATTTAGCTGGAAACCACAGATCTGCCAAGTAAAATGTAAACTATCCAAAAGTGTTGCTGTTCTGGGGGGAATTACATTTGTCCTGGACTACAAATCTTTGTTTATTTTGTACAACACACTCATTGTACCACATTTAACATATTGTGCGGAAATTTGGGGGAATACATACAAAACAAATTTACCGCCGTTATTCGTCATACAAAAATAATCAATCCGAATACTATATAAAGCGGGATATTGCGCGCACACAAGCTTATTTCTTTAAATCAAATATACTGAAATTCTGGGACCGTGTAACATTTGAAACTATACAGAGTACATTCCTTTTCAGGACGCTTATGTGATTCTAAATGGGATGATTCCATTTTTCAAGGGATGGTTGGTAACCCTAGTTGGGATCCCATGTCATTATGGGGGGCAAGAAGGGAATAAACAGGGGGAAAAGTTATAGTGAAATGTAATGTAAAATGTTCAGATAGAACTGTAGAGTATACTGAACCATTGGTAATTATCACAATTGATGCATGGCTAAAATTTATTTAACAGTCACATTAATAGTAATATTAATTATTACAATAATGTCCCTTATGAGTCCCATATTTCTTATATAAAAGATTTTTAATGTGTACAGTCTGCAGGACCAATAATGACTAAGTGGCAATGCACATCAAGCACAGGTGTTGTTTCCTCATTTAATAGAAGTAAACTAAAATGTAAATGTTGGTGTGATGTGAGTTTGGTGTCACTGATCTAATCTCTGCTACAACACCTGCAAAAAAAATATTAGGCGCTAAATAAAAAGTTTTAGTGAGTAACCCTGCTTAATGAAATTTTGCATAAACATCAATTTACTATAGTGTCTCTCAATACAAGTTATGTTTTATTTAAATTATAACTTAAGTTGCTTTATTTTGAAACCTTTTTTGGTTCTGCCATGTCCTGGATGGCTGAGGTCCTATAAATAGAAAAATATTCAGATTAAGTATTTATATTTTATTTTGAAGATTATAAGAAATGGCATACCTCCCCTTTTTTATCTATCGTCATCTGCTCTGCTTTGTCTCTTCGGCTCTGCGCTCCAGCACACTGAGCGGTCAGTCACTGGTGACGCTCAGCCAGTGGACAAACATTCAGTCCCATATCATATTTAGAAATAACCACTTAGCATTCCTGACCTGAAGGGGGCACTATTTCCCAAATTATCCACAGTTTAATGTTTTTTTTAATTTGTTTGTATTTTTCTTTTCTTTTGAAATGTTTTTGGAAACCGGTGATGATTTAAGAAAAGTTATGAAACACAATATATGTGTAAATATAGTAGTTTGTTGGTTATTTTTTATTATTATTAACACTGTATAAAACTTTTCTCCACTTTTGAGAAGTGTAGAATTACTTCAAAGTTTGTAAATTTAGACAAGATTTGGAACATTGTTGAGAAAAATATAATGAAAAAAAAATCTCATGTTTTTCTCAGTAAAGTTCCAAATCTTGTCTTTACACAAAATAAAAACTAAATGTAGTATGGTGTATTATTTTTATTGTGTTTTAAGAATTACCAGAATTAAAGATAAAAAAAATAATTAAAAAAAAAATAAAAATAAAAAATAATATAAAAAAAATTAATAATAATAATAATAATAATAATAATAATAATAATAATAATAATAATAATAATAATAATAATAATAATAATAATAGAAACATTAGATATTGCAGCTCTGACCGAAAATATAACCCCCCTCAGTTGTGGAGTCCAATGGTGTTATTAATTATTATTAATTTTTTTATAAAATGTTGTTAACACTCTAAATACAGAATGCATTATAAATACCTATACATCTCCACCAATTACAGGATGAATAAAAGAAACAGGGAGACATGAAAAACAACATGATCAATAATAATAATAAAAAAAAAACATTTACAATGTACAAGTATCAAAATATCAGTGAGTTCACATATGAGCTATTATTGTTTTGCTTTTTCAAAGAAACTTAACTGAGCAAAAGGCTGAAAACAAACAAATGCATGATGTTCACAGAAGAATGCAACACTTGCATGAACAAACAGCCAGAGTTGTCAAACAAATACAATCAAATATTCACACACACACACACCTGCATGCTTACTCATGCAATGTGCCATCCATTTACACAAAGCTCCGAGTTGGAGCAGCAGTCTCCATCCTGTTTGATGGAAACAGGAAGAAGATATTAGCCTCTTTTTGACTCTTCTTCTGTTTTGCCTTCACAAATTCACTTATCTTCCTTCTCCTCTCTCTGGCTGTTGACTCTATCCAAATTATTGCCCTGTAACACTAGGCAATAAGTGTAACATTGTATTGTACCACCATACACACCACACATATGCATCTTCAACCTACTGGTTGATCATTGGTTGAGCTAATGCTTCACACATTTACCTGTTAGAGAAACTCAGGATTCATTTTGGAGCAATTTACAAATTCATGACAGGTTTAGAAAAAAAATTCTAACAGAATTAAATAAAAATATGTTTGACTTTATGACAACTTGTTCAAGGCTTTTGCATATTAAGACTTGTACGATGAGCATAAAATGTTGTGGAGGTTGAGATAATTCAACAGAGACCTGTTGAATACATTTTGATCAACATGATAAAAGCAATAGGAAATGTGGAAAATATCAAAGAAGTGCACAAAATGTACAAACGCATTTGCAACTTATTCAAAGAAATGAGAAACTGATTTGTTGATGTACAGAAGTGACACAGTGATTTGAAGATTGAACAAGTAGTTTTGATATTTTAAATTATGATCTGTTAAATGCACCAAAGCAACTGAGAAAAATGTAAATCAGTGAAATATTTAATATTTACGTTTCCTTATCTTAAAACCTCTTAACTGTAATGGGGACACCAGTGTCTTCATGGACTCAGTGACCTATATATAAGTATTATGGAGTGACAGTCAAGAGATTTAAGGAAAATGTTAAATATTAGCACTGATACCAAGCTTTCAATTTACTTCCAAGTATGACTAAAGCACTGAAATAAAAGCATCACAGTTTTAACTAGAATGCATGAACATTTCACACTCAAAATAATTCAAATGACTGAGTGAAGCTGCTTCTACTATTAACAATAACTCTGAGCATATGAAGTCTAAAGTAGACCTCAAATAATATTTGTCTTAAATACCTGCTAATTATTTGAATACTTAGGCTTTGAAGTATTCAAATAATACTTCAAAGCCTAAGTATTTTTTGAGCTGTACATTATCTTATGTCATTTCCTCATCTAAATAATACTACAGGAAATATTAGTAAGCTACATGTAGATAGATTTCACAGAAATTTGAGATGTAGAAGTGTGTTGTGCAGAAATAGTGAAAACTTTATTTCGAGGACCTTCTCTTCGAAGGATTATTTAGGGTTATTAGTTAACCATAAATTAATTTTAGGGTCAATAATACTATTTTAGAATAATATTCTGCAGAAAAATATTACAGCATTTTTCTATGAATTTTGCAACTTCTAAGATAACAATAATAAATATGTGTTGTCTACATTGTATAACTGTAAAAATGATGTTAAATTCATGTTTTTTGAGTTATGGTAAATTCATGTATTTTCTATGGTAATATTATGCTTTGGATGCTACAGTTTGTAACTATTGGTATTTTAATTGTTTTTACTGTAAATGCTAAGGTTTTATGGATTTTTTTACAGTGTAGATTTTGCATTACTTGTAAATGTTCCTTGAGAGAACTTCACAAGGTACAATATAATGCATTTCACGTGTTTTCTTATTAAGGGATGAACATATTTTTGTGAATGAAAGGTTTATAATGCATTCATTTCAAACTCAGGCTCTGAAGCGAATTCAGCCTTGTGTATCCACTTCAGTCAATGGCACCCTCTGGCTTCTCAGCTGGCTATCAACAGCAGGACACAGGTAATCAGCTGCATGTGTTAACCCATCTACAAACTGAACAGCAACATGAAACCTGCTCTATGCTACCTACCGGTGGGGGTGTGCGTGTGGTTGTGTGGGGGTGTGTGTGTTGCGTGTGCATGGGTGTGTATTTTAAATCTTTTAATGGGCAGTATCATGTAAAATTGACTTTTTTGAGCTGTACATTATGTTATGTCATTTCCTCATCTAAAACAAACCTGGGGTGTTGTCTTTCATGCATGTTTGAGAAAACCTTTAATCTCCATGGCAACCATACGGCTGTGCAAAACCCCTGGGTGGACTGAGTGCCTCTTTCAAGGCGCAGCTCCTCCTATGAACTGCAGCTTGAAGCTTCCACCTCACAGACCAGCCTTCCACCCTACGCCCCCTTCCCTCCCCCCTTCCCTGTGACTCTCCCACTCAACTCCTTCAAACTAACCAGCAGCAATTAGCAAACACCTGGTGGAACTACGCATCTTCTGAGCTCATTATTGGAGCTACTTCATAGTGCAACACTGGTAAAACTGTCGTTTAAGGATCAATAGGGGAGCCATGTTGTGATGACTTCCTGAAGAAGTTTCAGAAAAAGCAGAAGTTTTAAAGAGAAAGAGGCCCAATTTCAAGGTGTTAAATTGCAAAGTAAAATTTCCTTTAAGCCATATTGCATATAAATAGCATTTGAACTGAAAGTAGCATAGCTTCTTGATTGTACTGTAAAATGGCTCTATGTGCCTGGAAAACACATAATACTGCTCCTTTAAGATAGATTATGATGGTGAATTTTATAGAATTCAGACAAATTTTATTAAATAACAAGAGTACATTCACTATTATGGCATGTATATAGGACTATACACTGGAATGTGAGAATGATACTGGCATTAAAATCACCATGCAGAAAACACACATAAGGACACACACACACACACCGTTCCATTCTTTTCTCTTTATTCTTCATTAGTTACACACCACCCAGAACTTGCTGAATTGGTGGTCTGCACAGTGTCAATCAAGACTGTCATGGTGGACTTAGTTCACCTCAGGTGGCTGTGAATTACAGGAATGAACTGTGAATCAAGTTCATTCTTGTACGAAATGACTGTGGGTTAAGGCCATTTTATATGGAACCATTGTTCTCTGTTAACGCCATCAGGGCTTGGATGCTGTGATGGCAGCGGATCTCAAACAAAAAAGTTATCTTTCATATACTTTGTGCAATTAAATCAAGTCATGCTTTTTTGTATAGCACCGTTCAGCAAAAATGCATGTTTAGCGACTCTTCTGACCTGACTTCATCCCAGAGTAGAAAGGTCACAGCAGTAAAGAGTTTTGACTGAGACAGAGTTGAGTTCTGTAAATGAAAAAGTCTCCAGTCATCTAAAGTCAGTGAGAACTGTTTTAGTTCAGTTCTTGTGTTTTCTCTGTCCACTTGTCTCTTCCTCAGCTGGCTTGGTCACATTTTGTCAGATGTCTTTCTCTTCAAATGCCCAGGGAATTTTAGGTCATCACTAAGGTTTCCTAAATGTTTTAATTTTAGATGGAGTGTATCACAAAACAGAACAAGTTTCATTAATCAAATAATGCAGTGGTGGACACATTAAAAATTAATATTTACTAGTAGCAGCTGGTGTTGTTTTACTGACCTTCTGAACTGTTTGGCAGTGAACTGTCTAAAGAACACTTTGCCTTTGTCTGGGCTTCAAGCAACTCTTTTTAGATAGATAGATAGACAGACAGACAGACAGACAGACAGACAGAGACAGATAGATAGACAGACAGATAGATAGATAGATAGATAGATAGATAGATAGATAGATAGATAGATAGATAGATAGATAGATAGATAGATAGATA
>CAEFZY010073149.1:0-13258 GCA_903066815.1 Brachyrhaphis roseni | reverse complement strand
ACACAATAGAACGAAGTAATAAACGAAGTCTGCCTTGAGAGCCGCACCACTCAATACTCAGATCCATGAACGAGATGTAGCAAATATGAACAGGAAGCCACCCAGTGGCTGAAATAAATTGATCCATATATAAGGCGCACCGGATTATAAGGCGCGCTGTCGGCTTTTGAGAAAATTGAAGGCTTTTAGGTGCGCCTTATAGTGCGGAAAATATGGTATATTAAACAGACATTCAACAAAAAAGTAAAAATGTGAATTATACTGCCTGGCAGAAACAAACACCAAATTAATAAGAAGTAATATTGTTGTTTATAAAAAATAAGCTCTTTTCATTTAACACAAAAATAAAAAGAAGTTGTTTACTTTGTGGCCATGGTTACCAGAAACACGCTCATCTCTTAGCAACAGATTAACAACAAATGTTATTGTTAAAAAAAACATAACATTTCTTCTGCTCTTTTGAAACACTGTTTCTCTATACTACTTAAGAATTGTCCATTTGGTGAATTTGGTAGAAAAGTGAAAAAAAAAGTGTTTTTTGTCATTGGTGGTAAATATATAATAAAACAGACATTCAACAAAAAAGTAAAAATGTGAATTATACTGCATGGCAGTTTGCTACCATAAACAAACACCTAATTAATAACAAGTAATATTGTTGTTTATAAAACATAAGCTCTTTTCATTCAACACAAAAATAAAAAGATGTTTAGTTTGTGGCACTTGGTTACCAGAAAAGGCGCTCATCTCTTAGCAACAGATTAACAACAAATATTGTTATTGTTTAAAAAACATAAGATTTATTCTGCTCTTTTGAAATACTGTTTATCTTATACTACTTAGCAAGAATTGTGGATTTGGTGATGGGTTGTTTTTTTTGTTATTGGTGATAAATATATACAGCAGACATTCAACACAATAATAAAAATGTGATTTATACTTCATGGCAGTTCATCACCAGAAAAACCAAAAGTAAAAGTCAGATGTTTACTTCGTGGCACTGCCAGTGAGACGAATTACTTACAAGAGGAAAACAGTACAACTATCCTCATAAGTGGATCCAGCAAATAAAACCCAAAGTCAGAAAGGGAAATGCCCCCTGCTGCTTCTAACTTCACCTATTCTTAGGGTTTTGGATTGCAAAATGATCACTTGACCCATTAGGATGCAAACATTCAGTGCAGCATGTCCATAACAGAGTGAAGTATTTTTTTAAGAAAGTAAGTTGTTTTTGCACCATTAACTCTCCAGTACCTGGAACATTTTCTTCCCCTTTTTATAGCAGGTAATGTGTAAACAGAATCACTTTGAACCAAAGTATACAATTAACATCTTACCAGAAAAACAATACATCAACTGACTGAACAACAACTTCATCATAAAATGAGGCACACAACATGAGGCAGGAACTGACCTTCCATCCTTAAAACGCGCGCTATAGTAATGATTGTGCGAAGTGTGGAGTCAGAAAAAGACAGTATTTCATCAACTCCAAGACTGTTTCTCTGACGTGTAATAGAGCGTAATCTGTTCTGGAGATTGCCCAAGTGCAGCGTAGGCCTCCTATATTTAATAGCACGTATTAAAAAACAATTTTGGGTGGCTGAAGAGATATGAACACCTGTGATGTGTTGACGGTACTTGCAGGCCGAATTACTGCCTGGTTGCAAATCATAAACAATGGCTGTGTTGCGGCTCTGCTGGTGAAGTTCTGATGCGCCTTACAGCATTACCAGATCCCAGTAATGATCCAGGCAGCAAGAGAAAAGCACATCAGTCCAGAAGAACCAAGAGAGGCAGGCGAGTAACAATCAGGAGGATGCAATTTCCCAGCATGCACAGCTTGTTTCCTGTCATGCAGAACCTGATTGTACAGACCCACTCATTACATTTGAATATCACTGAAAATGCTACTTATTATAGGAATTTATTATACAGATTAATTACACAAAAATGGATGTTGGAAAGCCTTTAATTCTGTTACTTATGATTTTCCACTGACAGATTATTCTGTCAGATTATTTGACATTTAAAATTAGAATATTACATTAGACCAGTGGTTCCCAAAGTGTGGGGCGCGCCCCCTAGAGGGTGTGCAGTGCCATTGCAGGGGACACAGGAAGCTGTATGGATGAATGAAAAAAAAAAAAACAGTTACACAAAAGTGTTTCACTGTAAAGATGGTTTGTAGTTTGTTTTGTTGCAACCTGACGTGTGAAATAAACTTCAGTGGAGTTTGAAAACAAAATATGTGTAAAGGTTTATGTCTGGTTGAAAGAAGTTGATTTGTTTTTCTTTTTGGGGAGGATTTTATTGTTATCCATAGGGAGGCCCAGAAAATCTTTGGGAACCACTGCAAAAAACATTTATAATACAGAAATGTGGGCTTAATGAAAAGTTATTTTCTTTAAATACTTTTAATCTGACTAATAGGCTTCATATTACTCACATATTCTAATTTATTTGCATTAAAAGACAGTTTTCCAGGTCAATATGTTATTTTGCATACCCTCTGTAAAAAAGAAAGATTTTAATCAATGAATAATCACTGAACACTAGAACCATTTCCAACATTTTCACAAGTTAAACTCGGTTAAACTCAAACCGAGTTCAACTTCAAACTCGATTTGTGAAGTTAAACAAACCGAGTTTGTTTAACTTCACAACTTAGATAAAAAGTTGGAGTTTTACTCAAATTAGTTGGAGCAAAAGTTAATAAATCCCAAAATAAACCTTTTTATCTAGTATTCTGTGTGAGAGCCGGGATTTTTAGGTCATAAAAGCACGTAATGAATAATCTGTCGACTTCTGCAACAATGTTTTAGAGCCTGGATGCTGAACGATGCTCCACTTGTCTCTTCTGAGTTCCCCATAAATGTTTGAGTGCTTTCAGATCTGGAGACTTCCGAACTTGATGCACAATCAGATTTTTTTTAAATTCATACTAATAATTAAATACAACCAGACCTCTGTGTGAACATTTTACGACCCCAAAGCGACCCGCTTGCACAAAGAAGAATGTGGACGTCACACAGCAACACATTGTTTACATAAGTAATAACAGATGCCGCCTTTATGGATCAGTTTTGAACTTGCTGAGCAATTGGAGCCGATCGTATTGTCACATGACGAATAAACCTAAGAAAATAACTATCGCGTTCGGTGAAGAATTATAAAAAAATAATAATATAAAACCGTTCAAATTGCAAATTATTTAAATTACCGAATTTGTACATTATTCCACATTGATGCTCATTAACATTATTTTATCATATTTTCCTATTAGAAACAATGTTTTTAGATGAATAAATAATGATTTGTATATCTGCTTGTGTATATTTGGTGAGTGGTTGCAGATGCCAGCAAAAATAATTACTAAAATACTTGAAATCGGCTGCAATCTTTTGATTTAGAGTAGAAATATTTTGCATTTAGGTTTTGCGTGATTTAAAGAAAACAAAGTTAGGTATATTGTTGATTTTGGATAAATTTAAATACTCTGCTCCCTCTCTGTAGTTTTAGTGGATTATCTTTACAGTTGAAATGAAAAGTTGTCATGATGCAGAAACTAACAGAAGGCATTATAATTAAACAGAAACATGTGACTTTTTTGCCCTGCGACTGCGTTCAGAGAATCTTCATCTGAAGCAACATGCATCATCTGTCTTTGATGACGCCGTGTCGCAGCAGCGTTGTGATGAAGTGCTGTAATTTACATTTATTTTTCCTTCTGTAACCACTTGTGCTTCACCTGCTTCCCCTTATGGTGCTGATTTCCCAGGATGGCTTGTGCTCTCAGAGAGGGAACAGCTTTGTTTACCTTTTTCCGTCTAGCTGTGGATGAATGGTACAGTGATGGCTGTAGAGTTTTCCAAGTTGGTGAGGAAAGTTGTCGCAGCGTGACGCGTCCTTTTGGATGCTGCTCTGCAGCTCTTCAAGGCTGAATGTAAGATTATTTATAGGAATGTTGAAGAGAGCCTCTGTTCTCTATTTGAGTTTATATCATAAATCCTGTGTGAAGATGTCATCCAGCAGTTGTTATAATCTTTTAACGAAGTTCCCAGATTTAATAAGTTTCTTTAAACATACCATATTTTATATATACAGTGCTGTGAAAATTTGTTTTTTCTTCCCTCTTTGCTTTTTCACACTTTAATGTCGCAAATCAAACACTTTTTAATATCAGTCAGAGATAACTTGAATGAATAAAAAGCTGTTTTTAAATAATAATTTGCTTTATTATGAGAAAAATGATAAAATCATACCACAATCTAAAATAAGTTATCCAATCTGGATGGGTTTTATGAAGTCTCCAGTGAACAGAGGCTATGTTCACATAGCTGGTCTTGATGCTCAACTGCAATTTCTGAAAATATTTAGTTTGTGCATGGTCGATCATACTACTAAATAAATGCCACCACAATTAGACCTCTGTGACAGGCTCAAAGCTAAAGCCAGTATTCAAACCAAGAAGCATTTTTCCACTGCCACAATGCTACCAGCTGCTCCACTATGTAACCCCAACCAGCGGCGCTTGCAGCTGTACTGCTGTCCGCACTGTGTACCTTGAGATTTTAATTTAAAGTAGAAAATAAAATTTGACGTGTCCGACACTCCACATAGACTTTGACTGTAAACCAGATGCACCTGACTCAAAATGAGTATAGTGTGAATGCACCATAAGTACACACACAAACTTGAAACGTCAGACGCATGTAACGCGTTTGGTGTGGACACACCATAAGAGAAGTTAGAACTCTCCCATAGTTCTAAGAGCGGACCCCACCTGAGCATTTTAACATGTATTCAGTTCTGGTGGGAGCGCTGGTTTACCAACTTTTTTTTCTTTTGTGGTTTCATAAACTGAAGAGCTGAAAGGGTCACCCGGCTGACTGATCGTGACATCTGCTGCGCTCTTCCTGAGCGTCGCGCTAAGACTGCGGGTTAAACAGTTAAATCTAGTTGAAATGTTTGCCAAAGGAGTAGAAATTAAGCAAACATTGGTGCTGCACCTCCTCCTCCTCTGGAAGTTTCACCTGAACCTGGGAATCTCCATCACCCTCCTTGGTGGTGGTAGAGTGATGATGTGGAGTTTTACTTCTTTGGGACTTAGACAATGTGAATTAAATCTGCTTTTTCACCAAAGAAACTTGCAGGATAATGTTTGGCCAGCAGTTTGTGACCTTAAGCTCAGGTTAAACTGACAGATTTATGAAACTTAAATCTGTCAGTTTTTCATTTCTGGTGTTGAATTGCTGCACAAATTTAACAAACATCTCTGCAATCTGTTTCCACTTACCGTACCCTCAGACATTTCGTGCTTGAATACTGAGTGTTGCGTTTATGCATGAAAAGGAACTGAGAAGAGAGCCGACGGTCATTCCATCAGAGTTGTTAAAGTCCTCTCCAGAGATGCGAGAACCTGCTGAGAGCTCTCCATCAATCAAGCCTTTATGTTTGAGCTGCTAGTCAGAAGCCTGTCTGAGTAATGGACGCACGGCGGCCCGCTGTTTGCCAAACAGCGCTAAAAAAGCAACCCTGGAGCCTCAGAAAATCGTTTGTCTGACCTGATGCATCAAAAACTAGAATATTAACATGAACCCAAAGGAATGTGTGTCTGATGCAATCTCTTCCTGTGACAGTGGAAAGCTTCTTAGCAGCAGGAAGAGCTGATGCAGCCTGAGTTAGCCTGCAGAGCCTGATGCTAACAGTGATCCTGAACACAGAGCCAACAGAGTTCAATGGTTTGTGACTGATCCCAGTCAAAGCCTGGACTGAATGGGATTAAGTTGCATTTTATTCTGTTTTCCTTTAGTAAAAGCCAAAATCCACACTATATTTAGTTTGTTAGCATTCGCTAATCTACACTATTCCTCAAATGTTTCCTATTGTTTGACATTTTATGACAGAAATTCCTTTTATTGTCCTACAATGGGGAAATTTCAGTGCAAAGTGATTTTTCTTATTAAGTAGAGAATAATCTTCTCTGTTCCAACAAAATGTTCTAGTAAACTCGTCTGCCGTTTCTATCATCACTTTAATGTTGGATGAATGTTTGATTTATAGAGAACATTTACAAAGTCTCCAATCAGCTCGCTTCCTCATCCTTATTTAATGACTTAAAAAGGACTTAAAGCCATCCAACAATCATCTTGTCCAACAATCATCCATCCATCAATCATTTGTCTATAGGTCCGTCCATCATCTTGTCCATCAGGTGTAATTTTAGGGTGTACGAACCTTGACCTTGTCACCATCCGGTTCTCTCAGGTGGATCCTCGTGGACTCCACTTTGCCGCTGCTGCACGGTCTGATTTTCACTACAGGTGGCGCTCTCACGCTGCTGCTAACCCAAGTGTGACTTCTCACTTTCTGAGCCCCGATCACCAGCTGTGACTCGGTTCTTGTCTGGACTCGCACACGGACCATCTGTCCTCGGACCGCTTTAGGAACTTTCCTTCTCTTTCCAGAAAACTCATCTCATACACGTCTGCATGCAAGACAAGTAGAGAGTCAAAGAATTGTTTCTTTTTCTGGTCGGGGTTTGGGGTTTAGACTCATTATACCCCAAGCGCTGTTACCATGGTAACAATGATTTATTTTTTTTTGACACAGAGGTGGAGAATGATGAAGCTGCACAAACAGACATCTAATGACTGTCTGTGTTTCTGTGACGCACTGAGATCTGATGCGTGATTTGGCTCCTTCCCTTTTTTACCCGCTTTCTTTCTTCGCGTTTAATTCCCGCCTGTCTCGGTTCGGTGTCGCAGTCTGAGCCCAAACCTTTCTCTCTCTCTCTCTCTCTCTCTCTCTCTCTCCTGTCGCATTGAATCCTCCCCCCGTCTGGCTGTCTGCACACCTTTGTTTTGGCTCCTCGGCTTCCCCTCTTTGCTGCGGCGCTTTGATTCGAGTCGGACTCGGGTCACACGTCTACAGACGTACGCACACTTGAAAGCAACAGCATGTTGAAGAACAAGCGGATCATCATCATCATCAGTGTGTGTGTGTGTGTGTGTTTGTTGACGTGTGGCCTTTAAGACCACAGAGTCTTGTGTTGTGGAGCTATTTTAGCTCTTAATGAGATGTCTCCTCACACACACAGTTTACTCTGTCGTCCTTCTTCCCGCAGCATTTCTTTGACACCAACATTTATAATCACTTGCGTCTACACAGCTGCTGTAGCATCAGAACATGTTGACAGAGCCGCTTCTGGAGGGGCAACAGGAATTGATCCATTTTTGGAATTGCCTCTCAGCCATCTTTTGACGGATTCATTAGAAATTGAACTTGCCAGCATGGGCAGCATTGATTTCTCCTGTTAATTGATGTGTACATTGTTAATCTGTCGCTCCTGGTTGCTCACGGCTTACCATGCACCGCTGTGCTGATGATGGTTATCGATGCAGTCGGATCTGAAGGCGGGAACCACGGCGGCCTGCGAGCCCGGAGGTCAGAGGTCATCCCGTCACCAGATCTGGCAGCGACGTCTCTGCTCGGACAGGGTTTGTAATGAACGCCGGGATGTTTTAGTGCTCCGGGAGCCGGAGAGAGCTCGTTCTTAGACAGGTGGAAAATCAGTCCTGAAAGCAAAGTTTGAAAAATGAGGGATCGAAGAAAGACGGGATGAGGAGCAGATTCTGGTCAGGAGCTGGAGGCAGGAGGCAGGAATCCTCTGGAGACGACACTGAAGAAATATCTGGACTTACTACAGCTTTACTGTCCATCCATCCTCTTATCCATCCATCCGTTCGTCCATCCATTTGTCCATCCATCCTTCCATTGTTTTATCCATCCGTCTGTCCATCCACCTACCCTTTTGTCCATTGATTTGTTGGTTTGTCCATCCATCTGTACTTTTGTCCATCCGTTTATCTTTCCATCCATCCATCCGTTTGTCCATCCATTCATTCATCCATCTTCCCTTTTGTTAATCCATCTATCCATTGGTATATCCATTCATTTGCAAATTCGTCCATCTTTTTTATCCTTTCTTCCCACCCAATATTTAAGAAATTGTCCTTAAAGAAGCTAAAAGTCTGGAAGTTGTCATAAAAAATATGGAGAACCTTGATCTCTCTTCAAACCCGGAGTTAAAGCTTACAGCGGCACTCCTTCTACCTACCGAATTATTGACTTAATATTGACATTATTACGTAAATAATTCCTTAATATTGATGAAAAAATACTTTTGCAGTGTGCTAGCTTGTTAGCACAACCATAACGCTCATTTACATGTCAGATATAAGAGGAGCAGCATTAGGAGGCATTAATGGGTGGATCACATTGTGAAAGTGCTGATTGAAAGGAGGCTCAGAGCCTGACAGAGCCGTCCATCCCTTCTATCTGAGACACATCCTCCTTGTCTCGTCTCTCTTCTTATTCAAGCAGACGGATTACGGCAAAGAAAGCGGCACAGGAAGAAGAGAGGGATTATGAAACCGCAGCAGAGGGATTAAAGGGGAGCGTTGTACCTCAAACGCAGCAGCAGCAGATCCACCATGTGGGAAACTCGTGTTCGGGGTTAGAAAGCTAGCGCCTCGGTCAGCTGCTGCACCTCAACTTTAATATGCGCTGCTCATTTGGACCGCTTCAGAGCGGAGAAAGGGATAAGCTAAATGAGAGCCACAAAGAAGACTTGAACTCTGACCCTCGGTTCCAGATCGAAGCTCAGAGATATGAAGAGTCTGGGATCCAAATTAGAAATGAAGTGCGGCGCCTGGAGAGCTAGCCGGATGAAAACATTTACTTTTCTTGTGATGTTCAGACCTCATCAAAGCAAGTCTTTGACCCATTTAGAGGCACAGCGCAACAAAAGGAAGAAAAGCTGGAGAACCGTCAGGTTTGGAGCGAGTGGTGATCAAATATTACCATAAAATGCTGCATTTTTATTGGAAAGACTTTGGTGAGATGACATTTTGAGAATCACTACATCAAGGCGACCTTAGTTTGGTCGCTAATTTATATATCTGGGATGTTGTGCATCCCTTCAAACAACCATAAAACATAAATGTTTCGATAATATATCATTTAAAAAATGTCCTTATTTCTCTCCCAACTCGACTCCTCACTTACCTTCTTCTTTCCTAAATAAGTCACTTTTTCTCCATGAAGAGCATTTTATTTGTTTTACACAATTCAACCATTTCTTTTTATTGCAGCTAAACTGCTGTTTTGTAATAATAATAATAATAATAATAATAATAATAAAACAGAGAATGCTTTCAAGTGTTTGGCTCAACCTACCCCAAAGCTACAATTTCTACCCACACCTAAAATTCAGCAATTTTATCTTCGATTTACACCCCATGTCGCCAATGCATAGCACAATTCACATACAACATAAATGTAAAAATATCTTCTTTGAACACAATTTCTATGAAATTTATGACTAAATTTCCTTCCAAGAAGGAAAACGGTTAAGAAATAAAAGACTAACCACTTTACCCAGGAGGTTTTTACATTCAAAACTTCATTAAATGATGATTTCTTCTAGCTATTTGGTCATATGATCAAAGTTTTTTTTTTACCATTTCCTAGAAACAAGGGGCTCAACTTACCTCGGTCTCCCCTAAAATTTAAGTTCATACAACATTTCAACAACAAAATAGCACTATGTGCCTGGAATATACATAACACCGTCCCTTTAAGAACAGTAAGTATGTTCATGTTGATTTTAGACTTGTGGCGAAATTTTCTACTCGCCTTTCTTCCATAGGAACAGATTCCTGGAGGTCATGACCTTGTTTTGAAGTGGGCAGATTCTCCCACCGGAGCTGTGGATCCTAACTTCCTCCCTCTCTTCTTCTTCTTCTTTTCTCTGACCTGTCAGTTCAAGCAGGCGGCCATGTTTTGGTAGATTTCCACTTATGACCACACACTTTCCATTTCCAGATGATGGATTGAAGTGAGCTGTGCGGCAGTGACAGTTCCTGTTGGTCAGCAAACAGCGAGGAAGCCTCTTCTCCAGTAAGTGTGTTTTCTAGTACTGCAGTGAAAACATTGAGCACAGCAGCAGACCTAATTGGAAGTGCAAAGTTTCCGGTTGTTAAGCAGCTCAAAGACAACCAAGAAGGAAAATGTGAACAATCTTTTATCAGGAAATGTTATCGGAAAATAAATCAGCCACTTCTGCACTGCAAAAACACAGAATCTTACCAAGTAAATTTGATCTAGTTTGATCTATTTCACATGAAATAAGACAAAACTGACTTAATACATTTTCAACAAGATATAGGAACTTGTTTTAAGTCACCAATTCCTTAATATTGATTAACCAAAGCAGATTATTACACTTATAACAAGATATTTTCCCTGTTATAAGTGGAATAATCTCACAAAAAAGCTACATATAAATTAGTATTTTGTTATTTCAAGTGTGCCTGAAGTAACACAAGAAACTAGAGCAGATTACTTGATAAGATTTTGTGTTTTGGTTTGGTGTTATTTGCAGTGTGGATGTAGAGTTATAAAAAGAGAGAGTTAAGTGACAGACAGTTTTACCTCTTGGCAGCAGCGTGCTAAAGTTTTCGGAGTCCTGCAGTTGAAAGAAATGTGCAGATGTCATTCAGTGAGCTGGCTGCCTGTCATAAATAATCCAACTTTTCAGAAACAAAAAAAACCCTGTTGGAGGACAGGAAGGATTTAGGACAGTAGGGAAAGTATTTGGAGAAATAAAAACATATTTACATTGAATGAAATATGACATTTAAGTTCTGTTCAGCTGTGGGTGAATACCGATTGGGGACAAAATATGAGCACATTCCTTTTAAAATGTCTACTTTATGTAACCTGTGTTACGGAACGACATGATTTCTTTGGAGGCGTCCCTCAGGGCTCTTGGCAAACTGGTCTGATACTGAAGTGTTTACAAAAACACCTGGAGGAAAATACCTGGACATCTGTCTTGGTTGTAGTTTTTACAAAAACAGACAGAAGCGAGAGCGAGTTATTTTCCACAAATGATACAAAGGAATGACGATAAAAAGCTTTTTTTGATTTGAAATAGATTAGTTTGTTATTGTAGATTAATAGGCCTTCCATTAATGTGATCATCAAAAGTGCATGAATATTCAGTTAAAACAAATTAATGCTTTGACTACAAGGAAGTCACCGGAGGCCTCATTAAGAGAGAATTTAGGACTCTTTTGTTGTTGTAAATGTGTTTCAATCTTTAATGAACGCCAATCATCAATCAGAGCCTCTTTCAGTTGGTGGAAGCTGCAAGCAGCCACAAACGTTGCAAAAGTATTCATACCCTGTGAACCTTTTCACAGTTTTACATTACAGGTTATAACTAACTAGGTTATAACGGAGGGTAATGGGTTGCTCTGGTTTTCATTTGGGGTATCAAGTGAATATAAATCACAATTTTAATATTTTTAGTTGTAAACAGTTTTGAAAACAGTGCATCTTTTCCCTTCCACTTCAAATACGCACTACAAGGTGCTGCAGATAATTTTTACTTGACTTTATATGTAAAGGGTGTTTCTTTTACTTCATCTTCGTGGGGATAACAGTTCAGGAAGGTGTCTGATTTTATTCACGCCCTGAGAAGAATCTGCAAGTTTTTATCTCCGTTCATCTAAAACTGGATGAATGCAGGCGATGCTTCAGCAAACTGATTCAATTATTGCTTTGTCCCCCGTTATCAGCCTGGCTGCCCTCTAGCTCTCAATTCAGTTATGCAAATCTGATATCAAAGCCGTCATCTTGCTCATTAAATAAATGGGTCAAAACACATAACGTCAGAAAATAGCGGCTGCGCTTCTATCTGAACCCAATTACACATCAGGATATTGTTCAACTCTGCCAGCGTTTCCTCTCTGAACAGAGAGGTGAGAGCGCTCCGTTTCTAAGCAGTTCCTACTGCAAACATTTGATCAGCTTCTCCACCAATCAAACACTTTGAGCTGATCAATAGCGCCAGTTTAGACTAGACTGATTTAGAGTGGGTAATAAACACCGTATCAGATGATCTCCAGAATTAGCTTAAAGACAACACGGTGTCAGCAGATCCACATCTGAGCACACAGGGATTCACTTGTTTGGGAACAGAACCAGGCAAAGGAAATCCTTCAGAGGCGGACAGAGGCTGAATACTGATGAGCAGGGCGGCTGGCCTGGCTCCACGACGGAGAAAATTAGCTCCAGCAAGCTGCTTGTAAATCACTACGACACTAATTCGCATAAAAATGCTCGTAGCAGCTTATTTTAATATTTCAAACACCAAATATAACTTAGTATGCATTAATACACAGAGTAGAAACCATGTTAGTGGATTGGCACCATCTTACTTGGTGCTAATTAGCATCAGGAAAATGATTGGCTGCTTTGCAAACACCAGCCAATCGCGTGTCAGCTAGCATTGCATCCATTTCAGCTTCCTAAACTGCATTTTCTTTGGAATATTTTAAACATGCTCTGTTAGGGCTGGACAATACATCAAGCTTATATCACAATATAAGTGTTACATGTCAGTCGATATCGATCATTATCGATAAAGTTTTTGTTTTAAATATCTGCCAAACTAGTCGTGTGACCTTTCCCGTCTTATCCGCAGTTTTTACTCCGCATTATTTGTTTTTAAGCAGTTATGAGTCACAGTGGTGAAACCTTAAACTTCTGCTGCGCCAGTTACTCAGCAGGTTGTTGCTAAGTAACCAAAAAGTGAGTTGCTAGGTAACCAAAGAGCGAGTGAGTTAGTAGATTCCATCAACCTTGTTTAGCTAGCAGTGAGAGATTGAGCAGCTAAAGCCTTTCCTCTGACTACATATCCCAGAATGCTGTGCGGTTCTGGATCAGAGTTAAGTGAATATTCTATACCGTATTTTCCGGATTATAAGTCGCAGTTTTTTTCATAGTTTGGCCGGGGTTGCGATTTATACTCCGGAGCGACTTATATGTGGAAATTTACACATCATTATATCATATCACATGTTATTTTCACACTAAACCGCAAGAGGGCGCTCTAGGCCTGTGTTATTCTACTTTCGGAGAGGTAGAAGAAGTTAGCCGAGCTGTTTACAAGCGACACGGAGGACGAAGGTAAACTTGTTAGCATGTTATTTATACTATAGTTATCTGAATAACTGTTAATATGTTATGTTAACATACCAGGCACGTTCTCAGTTCGTTGTTCATGTGTCATCTAACGTTAGCATACCGTACAATTATTCAGTCTGTTGTTGCCTCTATTCTATTTTTATTGCCTTTCAAGATGACATGTCTGTTCTTGGTGTTGGATTTTATCAAATAAATT
>CAEFZY010073146.1:0-16425 GCA_903066815.1 Brachyrhaphis roseni | reverse complement strand
AGGTAGGAAGAGAGCAGACGTTGGTCGAAGCACGGCTGACAAGCAGGACGCCCCAAGGCGGCTAGACTGTTTAAAGGTATCCATAAACGGCGATTGGCTGGAGAGGCACGAGCCCCCGGGTCCTGATTGGCAGCGGCGGGGGCGTGGTGAGTGGATGATGCGGATCAGCTGTGTTCCGTCTCCCAGTCTGAATTTTCTCTTAAGCTTCATTTCTGTTTATTGGAGGAGAAACAAGGAACTAAAATGCTATAGTGCAGATAGTAGCACTAATATGTAGCTAATTTTCTAGGCTTGGTCTGATGTTTTCTAGAACATGAAAGCACATTCTCCATAATGTTGATTTCTATATGATTGTAAGTAATTAAATCCAGCTGCCTTTTAAAGTCCCTCTTTGTAGCTACTTTGAGAATTTATTCTGCACGTTCTCGGTCTAAACATAAAAAAAATAAATAAATTACATTTTAGCTTAGTTTAAACCATGTATGTTTGTTTTTTCAACAACAATGTAATAGTCAAGCTGTAGCCAATCAACTTTGCATGCGGCTAATTGAAAATACTGACTATTAGCCATAATGGATAATACCTTTTGAGCCTGGTAAAGAAACCCTGCTAATGCAAAGGCATTTTTTCCAACACTTTGGACAGATTTAATATCCGCTCATGTAATGGCAAACATGTGAATGTATAAACAGGGCTTTCCTTCATCCAGTCCTCGAAGGCCAGCATCCTGTAACTTTTAGATGTGTCCTTGATCCAACACACCTGAATCAAATGACTGATCATCTCCTTGGTATGCAGTCAGGTTCTTCACAGTCTTGCTGATTAGCTGATTATTTAACTCAGGTGTGTTGAAGCAGACACACATCTAACAGTTGCAGCGTACCGGAGTTAAAGACCCCTGGACTATAAACTGTCATTGCTCTGTTATGCACACGATACCCATTAAATTTAGAATGAAAACCCTTGGTGATGACACGTAACAGAACATGGCACTTATTTCGCAAACTTTAAGCAAATACTAAAGCAGTGTGTTAAACCTGAATCTACCTCAAGAATCATTAGTTTGAGGACGATGTTACCAACAACATGAAGTGGCTTTCTGTATGACTCAATCTGTTCCTTACATAATTATAATCAGAATTTAGGCCCACTCTCACTCAATGTTGTAACAGTTTATTGACATTTGCAGCAGTTTTGGCTTTTGCACAATTTGGACTTTGGTAAATGAAAATATCTTGATTCTTTTTCTTCTTAGTGTAGATTCTGTGTGTTATTTAGATCATGGTCCTGTAAACCTAGCCTGAGCCACACTTCAGACTAATAGTCTCCATTATAACTGTTTGTAGTTGAGTCAGCTTAGTTGTAAAACAAGCTCATGTCATTTACCCTCTGCCAGCAGAATGGCTGTTGGCTTTTGTTGAAATCGATTAAAGCATAACTACTGTCAGATAAACATTGTTCTATTTGTTGATAGCTCAGTAGGTTACCAGTTTCAACCAGATTTCAGCTTGACCATCTTTACCATAACTGATTAGTTTTACTTTTCTTTGGGCTGTGATCAGACCACAGCTGAGATGGTAATTAATACCTGCCGTGTATGCATTTCATGTCAAAGTAGTAGTTGTCCCAGCAACCACATTTCCATTGACTTTAAAATTGTGCAATTTGTAATTGTGAAAATCCATTTGCTTAATTAAAACACACCAATTTGAAAAAACTTTTTTCAATAAAAGGTGGTTTTTCAGCCATGCCAAAATTTGTGTATTTCACAAAAATGGAAACACTTTTTTCTTTTTTTTTTGCATCACAAGCCATGTGATCAACTACTAATGACAAAAAATACAAGGAAGTCACCGCCATGTTTTTTACTAACTTATGGCATGAACAATCTTATTCATGGATTAATTACATTTACTATTTAAAGGAAGCAACTGCAAAATTGTGTTTTTAACATTCGTAATGGAAACACAGCTACTGTACCATCTGTAATGTGTTTACAAAAAACCAGGCAGTTAAACGCCTTTCATTCCTTTGGGTAAGACAATAAGGAACACAAACACCTGTAAAAACCTATATTAGGTAAATCATGCAGGAGAAAGTTTGCACACTTTTGCTGTTATTTTCAACAATAAAATGTATCTTATTTAGAGTTGCACAATTTATGGTTGACCATTATAAAATAAGGAGACAAAAGGGGTCATTATTAATGTCACTGTCAAAGGGTGAGTAATTTGGCAACTTTGTAAAACAGCTTTTAGCATGATCTCTAACTTTATCTGGAACAGCTGTCAAAATGTTTTGGTCATTGAGACTGAACAATCTGACAGATTAAGGATGACCATGGCAGAAAATCTGTTAGACGCTACAAAAGACTAGAGACTGGGGGGAAGGTTCACCTTCCAGAAGGTGGAACAACCCAATGGAAAACTTTACATCAAAGAATATTCATGTGCTAGATTGGTCCAATCAAAGTCCAGACTTTCATCCAGCCGGACTGTGTCAAGATTTTAAAGTCGCTGTTCAGAGATGCTGAGCTTCTACTTTGTGACCATTTCAATCTGCAGATGTACAAAACTGACGGATATTCCAAAGATTTGCAGCAGTAACTGCATTTTGAAGATCAGATACCATTTTGCTTTCACTTCACAATACTTGGTGATTGTAATGTGGAATCTGATCTGAAATCATTTAACTCTATGACTGTAGAGTGACCAAATGGGAGAAAGTCCCAGAGGCATAAAGGTTTCTGTATTCTACCAGTTCACAGCGGCCTCAGCTTCCTGGCAAAAAAGTTTGATCTCATCTTTTGTCACACTTCTGACATGGTGAATATCGAACTGAAACATAACAGCGAGATTTTTAGCATTCAGTAAGTTATGATGCCATGCTGTTGTTGCTGGTTCATGCTAGCAGTTGCTTGTGACAGCTGCAGAGTACAATATGTACTGGCAGTCAAACATCACACCACATGCAGCAGTTTGTCAAGACTACAGCCTCCTTGTCACTAACGCAGATTGCCATATTGCATCATCACACATACAGTAGCTCAGTTTACAGCTGTCGAAGTCTATGTTTGAAGGTGTTTCAATTGTAGATGCTTCAAATTAAATTCTTCTGAGTGTGACCAACAAACGACAACAGAACCAACAGCAACAGGTGTGACTGTGGGATAATATTGCCATTTTATTGATGTAATCAGATTATTCATTAGCAAACTGATTTGATGTATCTTCCAATCTATATTGTGTATAAGAAATAGGTAGATCTGTCACAAAAACAGATTTTGTTGGACAATAAATTGCCCCGGTAGTTATTGCAATAAAGGATAGCATTGTTAATTTCAGACATTAGATAGACATAATTGAATTGAATTTATTTAAATGGGACAGTGCATATTAATGAATGCAAAATATTGTAAATATATCAGATTTAGCAGAATTTCTGTAATTTTCCATCTATTGTCCCATAACAAACAATATGAAAAACAATAATACAACTTCATAAATAAAAATAGGAAATACACTAAAAATAAATAAAAATCATATGTAGAAAAAATATATATTTTAAGGGACCTACAGCTAGTGATATTGTCTTTTAAAATGTTTACAAAAATATATCTGACCTAAAAATAGCAAGTAAAACATGAACATAATGCAAGTTTTCCTTCTCAAAGACTAAGATTTATAATATAATTTTATAAAGGACATTTAATACTGGAAACAGACATTTTAAATATCCAATATAGAACAAAACAACAATAAATAAGATATAATACATATAAGACATAACAAACACACAACAGCTGCAAGACAACAACCAAATTGTAAAATCTGCTCTTAATCATTGTGGACAGTTTACAGAAAAATCTCAACACACGACTCACAGAAACATTATATTTAGGAGCATTTATTTCCATTCTTATTGATAGTGGAGTATCAGATTCTACATGGGCAGCTAACAATTTGCATGTGTTCAGAGTAACAGACTTAACAGTATTACTACACAGAGAGCCAGGTTTGAAAAGAGACTGTGCTTTATAAATAAATAGAATAATGAATGTCCTCTGAAGTTGACACAAAGTCAAAGCAATATTTTCAGAAGAGTCTAAATAAATTTGGTTATTGCTAAGCTAACTGTCATAGGCAACTGTTTTGTTTTTTGTTGTTTTCCTAAGAAAACAGATTAATTCTCAAAATGAAAGGGCAGCTATTGATCCCATTTCCTCGTCATGGAACATGGCATCTTTAGAAACCCACTGACAAATCCAAACATTTTAAAGCTGAGTTTAACTCAGCAGTGTAATTCTGTCTCAGTTAATAAAATACCTTTAAAATCAACATCATATCACCATTCTGGATTCCCTTAGATGTGAAGGAGAGGCTCCAGTATCAGTATGTTGCTATGGAAGACTCACCTTCCTTTGAGATTTAATGCCACCAATTATGCATCCACCTGACACCTGCAGTGAGTGAGCAGCTGATTGGAGCCATTCAGAGCCTCAGTGAGTGACTACTGGAGCAGAGCTCTCCGTGTATAGGAGCCAATGCTGCGAGAGTTAAGACAAGCCGGGAAAGATACCAAATATTACAAGTTTAGTTTTGGTCTCATTTCTGACAGCATGACTAAATGGTTTAGTTATGAAATGTAACAGTACTAGGCCAGTCAGCAGCTGCTTTCACATGTAGTAGGGGATAGATTATGGTCAACTCATTGTTTATTAAGAGAAGAATTTACACAGTTAAATTACATCAGGAAGGTATTTTAAAACGGAATAAAAATAAGCTTAAGACAAATTTAATCCTATTTTTTTATATTTGGGAAAAATGTCATCTCAAGCTATGATTTATTTAATATCTAGTCAGTTCACTCTAATCATATTGGCAAATTTAAAGTCAGTTACATTCATTCCACTAGATCCTTGTTATCAAACAATGCAGTCAAGTTCACTGTATTATTCAAATTGTTTAAGAAGCTTTTTTTTTTTTTTTTTGCTTTTTTTTAATCTAAGGGAACCCAGTAGACTCCATTGAGTCATTGACTTGCACTGTCCACTCCTCCTGGATACCATGTTGGAACAGCAGACAGTTGCTTGTATTGTACACTGAGCTATCATTTATCTGAAGCATGCATGCAGCAACAGTGGAGAGGAAAACTCCAGTATAAATTGAATCATCGTTAGATGCTGTGTGTGATCAACTGTTTGAGGATATTGGAGGTATTTCATCCTTCCATTGATCTTAAGGCTCATGTTGCACAAGATGCAACTGGCTGTAATATATTTAGCCTCATATTTCGAAGCGATCCTGCTATGACGCCAAATAAAAATATGAAGTTTGCACAATAAGTCATCACGCAAATATGTCTCGCGTTGTTGGACCCACCAAGCGGAATCGTTAGGCAAGCAGAGTAAGCATTCCTAATAATTGAGCTACTGAGAACTGGTTCTCTATTGTCTTGGCCAAAATATACTTGTATTGGTATTTGTTTTAAAAATACCAAATGTCTGAGGGAATCTTTCTCAAACTGTGCTCCCAGGACCACCGATGGTCCGCGAGACACCTGTACTAGTCCGCAAGATACTGCATGTAAATAACCATTTATTTACTGTGACATGAGATCAAAGTGCGATTCACACATAAAAATGAGTAAGTGGCTTAAAACCGGGTAACTCAATAGAAAAGCTAAAGATAAGAAAACAATGGGATTACTTATGGTTGGAAAAAGCCATGTCATACCTGCTGAGAGTTTTGAAGTGTTGTTCACCAGCAAATTGATTCTTTTGAACGACTCTATGCTGTGAACAAGTTTTAGTTCATGAGAATTGTTTATGCTTATAATGATCGGCTCACACTTCAACAGCTATTGTTATTTTTATTTATTTAAAAATTATTTAATGGGTGAATATACAATAGATGAATACAATTAACAGCAATGAGTGCATATTTTTTTACTTTAACAGCACAGAAGAGGATTTATGTTTCTGCCAAAGCAATTCAAGTCTGTTTTTCTCTTATTGGGCTTCTAAATTACAAATAGCCATAAAATACAACAGCTGTAGTAAAGAATGTCTCTTTTTGATTCCCATAGATTTGTTTGACATCAATTGAAAGCCTAGAATCCATAGTTTCAGAATCTGTAAGTAACTCAAAACGCCCCAAGTTGACGTGTTCATGGTTTTGTTGTGGCCAGTCACATTTACAGAACAACTTTCTAATTAGACCAAAAAAGACAACAATAAGTGAGTTAAGAGACTAATATTTATGCTATACATAATAAGATGTTGTGTTATTGCAATTTCGAGTTAGGTGGTCCATGAGTTTCTCTTAAATGTGGTCCTCAGCCTAAAAAAGTTTGAGCAACACTGGTTTAAGAAAAGCATAGTTTTTGCTTAAGATATTTCATGCATATTTGCACTTCAGTAATGGCGCAAATATTTTACAAGTGGATATTGCTTATTTTATAAAAGGATAATAAAAATCTCTCTAGCTTTTATTTACAAATTGTAAGTTATTAATCAGCATATGGAAATGTAGATTTAATAAGAGCTTTTTATTAATCAGTTGATCAATCAGGTCATTTAATTTCCCCTTGGAATTAACAAAGCATATTTGAATTGCAGTATGATGCATATTTTACCTTCATCGTATCCTTTTAGCTCCACAAAGCCTTTCTCATCAACTCATTGAACACTCATAATTACTGCATAACTCCTTGCTTTACCTCTATGAGGAGCTGAGGCTTGCTGCTGCATGTAAAACTGGCAGCTGCAGTGGCAGAGGGAGACACTCTAAAGGGGGAACAACTGATATGTCATTTTTTCCAGCTATTTGCTCCGGTGCCACAAAGCGCTCAGCTGCAGCAATACACAAGGATACGCTGGAGACTGCAGACACAATTACTGCTCTGTGAGCCAGTGGCTGTCCAGACCAGCCACTACAAACACGAGCAACAAAGCAGGCAGACGGAGACCTTAAATACCCTCAGCTGACAACTGATGCTGCCTTGAGGAGCTCCCCGGGTACCCGCTGTAAAAGAGACTCCCATATTCTGCTGCTGTGAGTCATCCATATATATCTGGGTAGACTGGAGTTGGTTGTCACATTGTTACTGCCACGTTATGAAATTCTCATTTCACACAACTAACTTGACATTATGTCCATTTTGCAGTGCTTTGAAAAGCGGAGGTACATTCTCATTTCCATTAGCCAACTTATTTTTCGTCAATGTTCGCAGAATATTAAACATCTAAAGAGGATGCATTAAGTTTGAGTTCATGTAGCAAACCTGTAGTAATTTTGTCAGGTTTGCTGTCAACTGTGTGAACCAGTGACGTGCGGTGAGGTTCATGACTGGGGAGGCACTGACGTCACACGTCATCACGTGATGACGTGTGACGTCATCACGCATAAACAAAATTTGGCAGATTTAACCCTACCGCGGTCTGGTTGCTCCACCGGTACCTCAGAAGAATGGTAGGGGAAACAATTGGCCTCCTTACTTCATATCAGGGTGTAATCTTTGAAGTTGTGCTCATGACTGAACATAGACAGATTGTACAATTATTTCTAGTTTAATCAAATTATGGTTTGACAAGATTTTTAATAGACTAATTTATTTGCATAGATAATAATAAAAATAATGACTAAATGTAATCTTCATTTTGTCATGTTGAAGGTGGCTACTTACATGTGTTATACATTACAAATCTTTGCTTACATTTTATTTTTTAGTTTGAGATTGATGCAAGTTTGTTTTGTTTTTTTATGAAATTAGCTGTAGTTAATAACAGTTTTTTTGTATTTTTAAAATGTATTTGTCTCAGAAACAAAGTGTAATTAATCAAACATTTACAAGAAAATGAAAGTAATTTTTACAGAAACTCCAAACATAACTTCAGAGCTTGTCATTCCAAGCATTAGTATGTTGCTAATGCTTGGATTAATAACTGTGTGTGGTAAAATTACTAGTGTGGTACACAGAAAGGTGCAGTAACTTATTAGATTTTCTCAGTTACATTTATTTGAGTAACATTTTGGGGGGAAGTTGTACTTTTGGTGCTGTCATTTTTACAGCACCATTCTTTTCAATTCTACTTGGGTAATGTTATTTTGAAGAAATGCTCCTCTCACTTGAGCACAATTTCTGGTTATCCAACCCACCTCTAGTTACTTCACTGAATGAAGAACAAGCATGTTTCAACCGAAAATGCACCAGGAGACTTGCGTGTCTGTTTCTAGTTTGTAAACAAGCTCCTGCTATTTTCTATCTACTGAGTCTGCTGTGTTTTCTGGAGGTTAGGTGAAGATACTGTAACATAGTAGATATTGTCACTGGAATTACTTGGTACGTTCTAACATGTATGTAATTAAACAGTACTTATGTATACATAACCGCTGTTTAATTACATACCAGTGAGTGATTAAATGCTGCTGCCATTTGATGGGCCCAACATTAGTCAAATACTTGAGGGAGGAGCTGAGTGATGCATTTACTTGCACTCAGAAATCTAATACATACTCATTTAAACCATAGTTTAGCCAATTCAACTTTTGCAATGTTATTTTTTCTGTTAGTTTTAATAAATTATTAAAAGCCCAGTCTATTAATTCCTTTTTCTATAATTATTTTGAAGAATGTAAAGAACACCCAGTTTGAGATGTCATCTTAATTTTTCATTTAACTGGTTAGTTAGGAGTTTTAATCATTTAGGGTTAGTGAGTTTATTAGCATGTTAGTTTTAGTATGTGTAGTAGTCAGGTTTAATGTTCTGTGAGCTTTTAGAAAAAAAAGAAATCCACACACCATTTGAAGGTAATAGATGGCTAATTTTACCAAACTGAACATACTTAAATAGGTCTGGGCGTTAAAACAATAATGATAGCCATATCATCTGATACAATGTTGATAATGTCACTGAACTTTGATCCAGAACCACATGGCATTATGGGGGATGTAGGCAGAGGAAAGGCTCTAGCCACTCATCCTCCAAGGTTACATACACACTGCAGCCTGAAGAGACCCAAATCTGATTTTTTTTCCCTTATGTCTGTATCTGATCTTTTCATGACAGTGTGAACAACACAGATCGAATTTTTACAAATGCGACTCCGCTATCACTTGGATATGTGTTCCTACGTAAGTCCGATCCCTAACTGATCTTTCCAAATGTGGCCTGTGTCAATATGGTCAGGTCGCACTCATTCGGCCTTTATGTCACTGATACTCAACAAATGTCACTGTTCTGTGTCCTGCTACGCGGAAGCAGGAACCATGATGAGGATTAAGTTGTCAATGTGCTGGCTCCAGTCGGACAACAACTTTAAAATAGCAAAACTTGCCCCAAACACTTAGCAGCTCGCTACACCTGACGTTACTGTGTCCTCTACTACACATTGAAGGAAACTTTTAGCTTGTTTGCAGTTTACACAGGAGATCACAGGTATGGATGTTGTTTGAAAATGACCATGCAAAAAAAAAAAAAAAATGGATTTCTCCAAAAAAATCGGATTTGAGCATTGAGGCCTGCAGTGTGAGCGTAGCCTAAGAAAGGTTTGTGAGATCATCTGACTCATGCAATCAATGGTTAGCTAGCAACCACCGATAGGATGTGCACCATGCGCAGCAGCAGTTTCATGTTGCCTTCAATGTACTCTTCACTCCTTGGTGGTCTGCGTGTACTTGAAGCAGATTCATTGCAGACGTCTGTTGGACACATCCCGCAAAGGTCTATTTTCAGAACCACGTACATACTCAGTGGCGTACTGACTTGCAAAGAAAAATGCCGTGCAAGAAACTGCAATCATGTCGAACTGTTCAGTATGCAACACTAAGCTGATAATGTTGAGAGTCAGGGCGACCAGACACAAGGACGCGCAGCGTGACTGCTGCTCTCTCTGTGCAGCACTGACACCAGGCTGCCCTGGTGGAGAAGAAACGGGGCTAGGCTCATGTTGGAGCAGTTCCAAGTTTCGCCACCATGGCCCATAACTACTTAAAAATAAAAAAGAACAGGGTGGAGTGAAAGGAGAAAATGAGTACAACAGCTTAAGAGAAAATTGTGTATAAAACCGGAAAGGTCACGTCACCAGTTTGGCAGTTTTTGGTAAGTTAAAGCAAGAAAATAATCTATAATTATCAATTTATTTATTTAAGTTTATTTGGTGGGGAAAGGCACACATTAACATAGACAAACTGAACAAAACAGCAGTCCCATGTTTGCATGGTGCAATAGCAACAACTAATTCGCAGCACTTGTCCCTAGATGGGCTTTTATAGCCACTGATATAAAATATTTATTTTCAGCCATATTGCTCAGCCTTATTCCACTGATATCCACAGGATACAAACTTATTAGCAGATGATAAACATACCCTTTATTAAATTTGTTTCTGTTTTCTCTATGTTAGTAAAGATGGTCGAGGCTGTCCACAATTACCTCAACAGTTGGGGGCGCTAAGTCCACCAAAAGTGCAGTATACTTCTGGACTTAGCAACAGACTGTCAGTTCTCCAATAGAATAGAAAACCAGATCTTATGGCTGTTTGGATGTTATTCCTGCAAGCTCATGATCAGCCAATCAAGCAGAGTGACATAAACATCCAACCTCTCCAACTTCTCCACCCCTTACCCACCACTAACGTAACCATATAGTAATATGGAAGCTATGAAAGTGTAGACAGTGAATATATTTATAGTATAGCATTGCATGTCAACGATATGAGCATTTTCAGTTTGAACAATTTTAGATTGCCAGAGTCAGATCTGTCTGGCTACTTGTTAGCCTCCAACTGTTTTTCTACAAAAGCCTGTGACATTACACTTTTCCAATACAGACAAGGGAATTATTATTGATAACTTTATAAATTTTGCCTTCCAACTATCCCTTTAATAGAGAAATGGTTCTTCAAGGAAGGGCCACTGATGAACTGTAGTAAAAAATGTGACCACCATATGTTAAAGCTACCATACATAATTATGTTGACTACTTAATCATTTGCCTGTTTGCCTTTCCTAGTAAAAAACAGTAAAAAAATAAAAAATAAAAATCTGACCGACCTGAATGCATCACTTCGTGCTCACATGGCCACATGTCACCCATCACACAACAAGTACTAAACGACTGGACGCAAACTGGTGTTAAACAAACGTCACACCTGAGACTCGGGTCGTTCCTCGGGTTCAAACACCTCAGTGATTTGGTCCAAAGCTAGTGACACAGTGACTGCAGCGTCATGGTCAACCTTTAAGGTCACTAATGCGCTGAGAGCGGGGTTTGCTTATTCCTGCACACCAGATGTTAATGGAGGGCTCCAGTGAAGTTCAAGTGCCAAAAAGCGAAAGCTGCTGCTGAACGCGGAAATACACACAATATCCAACTGCAACACAATTATAAGTGAGAGAGGGCATGCTGTGTTAGAGCATGAACTAGCGGGTTAACAAAGTGAACGTTTACGGGCCCAAAACCCCAACTCTATTAAGTATAAAGAAAAAAAGCTAATCCGGTTCGTTCCCCTATGGAACTCCGTGTTAAATCCATATATTTCTAACTATCTTTCTTTAATAGATATGTAGCGAGTTTTACAAACAACTTTGGTTAAAATAAAGGATTTTTACGAGCAACTATATAATTCGGCGTCCTTAAAACAAGATAAAGCTTGCAAAAACGTACTATTTTTTTTTTTTTTTTTTTTTTTTTTTACAAAATCTCCCTTTACTCTGGGTATAACACAGGGATAACAACTTGCTATCTTAGCCGCGTTAACATGCATTAATGTTGAAATAATCCTCCTATAAGGTGGAATTTAAAAATAATTTCTACCCCGAACTGTCACAGAGGATTAATGGCTGCTTATAAGAAAATAAACATACGTTTACAGATATGTACTTTTGAGAACAAGCAGGATAGGGTTAAATTTCAGACATTTTGAATGTGATTCCACGGGACATAAAGATGTTTAACCTTACTGAAAGCATTTAGCCAAGAAAAAAAAACGTTCAGTCCATGTGGCTGGTATATATATTTAAAATGTTCCTTTCAAAAAAAGCTGTCATTGGCTAAATAGTCATAAAAAACCCCACACCCCTTTAAATAGCGAAACGTACCGCATATGTACCACGAAGCCTGTATCCAGAAACGAATCGGTGTCCTACTGGCCGTGCATTCCTCCTCAGCTGGATCCAGTGTTGCTCTCCGTGGGCCAAGCTGAACGGGACAGCGCCAGGCTCTAACCTGAAATGACCCGTGCCAGTGCAAATAGGCGAGGGGCTACACCCGCGCGCGAGTGCCTGCGCGCTGCGGAACGTGTGCGCGACTACCACGGTCCGTGACGGCCGAGAACTTGAACATGGAGCCGAAAACAAGTCATGAAGAAATTACAAAAAGAGGAAGAAAAACACGACGAGACAGCACTAAGCCTGACTGTTGTAGCACAAGAAGTTGGCGCTAAGGGGAATCCGAGAGCCGGTTCAAGGGCAGGAACAAAGCCTCGCCCTAATTACAAACTCCAAAGTTTTTTTGGGGGGGGGGGTTTATGTCTTTTTTTTTTTTCCTCTATAACGGTTGATAGCAGTGAGACTATTTGACTGGTTACATCCGGGTTAGGGTCTTATGAAATAAAAATGATGTCTCAGTATTGTTGGTCTTTGACCTATATACTCTTTATGGTTCTGACTTGTTTACAGATTTCTGTAGAATTTGCATTCTTCTTTCAAATTGTTTTAAGGATTATTATTACACCAATAGAACAAAAGGAAATTAAAAAGTGTTCAAATTATTTTATTGACGAAGAAAAAAGAGATCCAAACTTGGATGTGTCAATATATGAAATAGTAATTACTCCCTATTCTTAATAACTGGTTGTTCCACCCTTGGCAGCAACAACTGCCATCAAGTGTTTATAACTGGTAATACGTCTTTCCCATTACTGTGGAGAAATTTAGTAGCAATAATGTTAATTCAGATACATTGAAAGACAAATAATTTTGTAGTCCCTTCTCCACAGGCTTGGCTATAATCAGATCTGCCACAGTCAGCCCTGGTCATATTTGTAGATCCTGTCCAGTTCTAACTTCCTCCTCCATGTTTTAACCATTCCAGGTGTAGTACAAGCCAGACCAAGCCGATTACGAGTATCATTCTCCTTGGCACTGATTTGTTGTAGCCCATACAGCAGAAAGAAAGATGACTGTAGATGTTAGATTATGTGGTAGTTTACACATGTCTAAGCAAAATCTTTCTAAAAAGGTTGCAAGTTGTTCAAAGTGGTTCTGCAAAGCTTCTGTCAAAACCCCATGTCCCAAATCTTAACACGTGGCTCCAATAGCGATGCGATTGCAGTGACATTTGATTTATTTGAGAGAAATTTAGGATTCTTTTCTCGACCTGGAGAACTCTTTTTGGACAGGCACCACACTCTATCAAATGGGGTCTGTGCCCGTGTGTTATAATAACAATGATAATATAGCTAATTTGTATTGTACCTTTCAAAACAGAATTGCAAAGTCCTTTACATTACATTGCAAAATCAAAACACACAAAAGATAAACATGCAGAGAATCAACAGTTAAAAGTCAACCTATATCTGAGTTTTTAAGATAGATGTAAAGCAGGACATTAAAGAGGCTAGTCTAATCCTAAGTGGCAAGGCATTCCATAGAAGAGACGATCTGACCATAAAAACTCAATAACCTTTAGTCAATTACCTCTCCCAGCACAGAGAGTGCCTACAGGGGTCAGATGAATTAAGAGGTCGTTGATGAGGAGGGCGTTGAAAGGAGTGAGCAGCTCAGAAATATTAGATAGAGCAAAAATTATTAATTGATTTAAAATCTAACTTTAAAATCTTAAAATCAGCTCTGAAGATCACAGGTAACCAGTGCAAAAAGGCAAGAGTTGAACCAGGGCAAAAAGCCACACTTCTAGAAACTTTGGAACTAACAGCCATCTTGGCAGTTAGACGTTTTTTTATTTGTTGGTCTTGAAACCATTAGTTGTCTATGCTTTACGCTGCACTTGCCTCCTAAGCAGGCATCAATCACTTCCAGTTCAGATTTGTAGGAACTCTGTATGGGTTCTAGTGAGGACGTCCTAATTAGAGACAACTGAGGGCTTTTGAGGCAGACCGGTAAATAGAGAATTTGTAGTAATCAAAACGATATGAGATAAAAGAATGATACAGGGTTTAAGCATCAGAGATAATCAATCTTATATTAAAAATATTCCTAATAAAAAGCAGTTTTGTTGATATTATTTAAATGTATGAAGAAACTCAAATCACAATCTAAAACTACTCAAAGGTTCCTATCCAATAGCTGCAGTGAAAGACTGAAGAATGGAGAATCTGAATATTAGAGTCTCTGTGTACTTTGAGATTATAAACTAACACTTATTTATTGATAAAAAGTTATCATACATCCAGACAGATATTAAAAACATTAATTTAGTATGTTTACTGCAGAAAGACCAGATGGGGTTATAGAAAAATAAATATGATATAATCGAATATAGATTATTCGATTATATCGAATAATGTCAAAATATGACATTGTATGGTCATATTTTGACCATACAATGTCATTTGGAAATAGGTCTATAGTAAATAAAGTCATTCACATCAAAGTTTGGTTCTATAATAATGGCAGACCAACAGTAGTTTAAAAGACTAAAAATCAACATAGTATCAGAATGTAAAAATGTAAAGGGATATTTACAAAGGATTTATTGGTAAGACATCTAATAAACTGGGAGATGACTTTATGCCCTTAGTTATATAAATCCAATCATATTGTGGGAGGATGAAGTGAATCAAAGGTTTGTTTTGTCTCTAAACAGTGCGTACAATCTGAACTCTATTTTTTGGAGATTTTGCTCAAACAAAGGAGCAAAATGATTCACATCTTTCAACAGATAATATTTCATTCATAAGAGGGAAACAAAGAATTAGAAAATTGATAGTCTTAAATAGCAGTTTTGGATCATAGGGAAAAACAATCCACTTGTGAAAAATACATAGAACTTTCTTTTTTTTATTGTTCTAGTAAAACTTTTTTGGAAGGTTTTTTGTGATCTAATAATCAGAACTCAGATTAGACACCTTCTATTTTCTCTTGTCTAGTGTGCAACTTCTATAAAAATATTTTTTTATATATTTGTTGAAAGTGTCACTGTCTGTGAAAAAAAATCTGTGAAAAAAGTTGAGCTCCTCTGCATTCTCCCAGTGCTCCCTATGCTAACTACAAACAACCAGAGTCAGGAGGAGGGTCTTAGTGCTGTCCATCACCCTCCTGCTCATCTCCCCTCCCAATGACTCTCCACTATGATGCCACTGGCCTGTTGTGAATGCTCATGCTAGTTAGCATAACCCCAAGTGATGACAGCTAACTGGTTTTCAAGTAACGTAATTTGTAATTTGTTTCTCCGCCATTTGCACATTTAGCAGCATATACATGAGATTGACTGACATAACATTATGTCACAACATGGTGACAGTTATAACAAACGTGAAAAACATTTTTTATGTAAGTTACATACTGCGCCTTTAAATGAGATGAAGAAACTGTGACACAAGTCTGTTTAACTGACCATCAATGTGGATTTTAAAACTACTTAATAGCAAAACGTTTTTATAGTTAGTTGTAATGATTGAAAGAAAGGGACAAATTCTGTTAAAAAGTCACCTTTAGAATATGGAGGCAGCATAACAAGCCAAAAAAACCCGCTATGACTGGAAGTGAAAAAGGCCTAAAGTTCAAAACAAGGGAAATTACATACAGAAACAAGAATATATTTATGTTTTATTAAAGGTAGAATAGAAAAGAATAGAAATACCCCTCAGTGGGACAAAGCCCCATTGAAAACCTCCTGGTTATTACACCAAATATAGATTTCTGAAATCTTCCTGAATTAAAACATTAGTATTGCTGCTTCTGGTCAGGATGCCTCCTGGACGTCTCCCTGGTGAGGTTTTCCAGGCACCACGTCCCACCAGGACACCCTGGAGGAATGATGTTTCTCAGCTGGCCTGGGAACGCCTTGAGATTCCCCCAGAGTAGCTGGAACAAATGGCTGGGAAGAGGGAAGCCCGGGCCTCCCTTCTTATGCTGCTACCCCGCGACCCAACCCTGCGTAAGCGGAAGAAAACGGATGGATGTTTCTTAATGACTATGAACTGGTTTTCTTTGCATTATTTGAGGTCTGAAAGCACTGCATCTTTTTTGTTGTTTTGACAATTTCTCATTTTTTGCAAATAAATATTACATTTTTGCTTGGAATTTTGGAGACATGTTGTCAGTAGTTAATAGAATAAAAAATAAAAAATTAATTTTACTTAAACTGTCATAAGGTGTGGGTGAGGTGGTGAGGCAGACGCCAGGAGACCCAGGTAGGTGAATGATGGTGGATTTAATAAACAAAAACAAACAACAAAA
>CAEFZY010073138.1:0-40894 GCA_903066815.1 Brachyrhaphis roseni | reverse complement strand
GGTGTGGGGGGGTGGGGGGGGGGGTGGGGGGTGTGTGTGGGGGGTGGGTGGTGGGTTGGGTGGGTGGGGGGGGGGTGGGGGGGGGGGGGGGGGGGGGGGGGGGGGGGGGGGGGGGGGGGGGCTTGGTAAAAAACTGATGAGATGATGAATATATAAAAAAATATTTTTTTCCCTACTTCTGCCTCAAATGTTTCTACTAAAATCAACTCTGCAGATAGCGTTATATAATATTCCAATGTGACTTTGCTAAATGAGTGTAATGTGAGTCATCCTTGAGGATGATGCAACACACGATTGAGAGTCACAGATCAACACTGTATCACCTTGCCATCACTTTGTCAGTCTATTATTTAAAGATTATGCTGTATCTTAAACTATGTTATGCTATTAATGGCATGGGAGGGTCTAACAATTTTTTTTAGAAGATATTAAAGGTATACTGCACAGTAATTAAGAGGATTTTTGATGACAATAATCCATGAATAGTTGTAAAACTACAGTGGATAAAATTTAACACCCATTGAACTTTTCACATTTTGTCATTATGCAACAATAAATGTCAAGGCTTTAATTAGCTTGTTCGTGATTGACCAAAATAAAGTAGAGTAGAAATTGGATGTAGGAAAATATATATGTTACTTTACCAATAGGCACCTGAAAAATTGTTGTAAATATAATGCAGTATATTGTGGAACCACTTTTCATTACAGCTGGGAATTTCTGTTTTCACTAACTTTGTGCATCCATTAATTGATTTTTTTTTTCTCAAAATAGCTACTGCTCATTCAGACTGAAGAGTATTGTTCAAGTCTTGTCAGGGATTCTCAATAGGATTTTAGATCTGTACTTTAACTGGACCATTCCAAAGCATTAAATTGCTTTGAACTGAACTAATCCATTGAATCTCTGGTTTAATGTTGAAACTTGCTGTCCTGTTGGAAAGTGAAGGTCCTTTGTCCCTGATGATACTGCCCAGCTTGACACTGCCACCATAATTGGTCACTCTTGGAATTGTGTGTTCAGGGCGAAGTCCTGCGTTACAACACACACATTGCTACATGCTACATGTCAACTTCATGAAATCTCGGTCAAATATATTCAAGTTGGGAGTTGTATGACAAAATGTACAACAGTTCAAAGGTTGTTAGTACTTTTGGATGATACTGTATGTATACATTTATAACAGTACATGAAGTTTGTTTTGGCACTTTGCCTTTCTTTTCATTTATTTAGTCATTGTACTATAAATTCAATATTTGAATATAAACACCCTTAAATTATCTAAGTGAACAAAGAAGGCCCAACAACTAAATCTTGAAATATGCCATCTTTATTCAATAATTATACATTTCAGTAAGAGCTAAATGTGTTTCAGCTTAGTAAAAATACTAATTTATGCATAACAAACACTACTTATCTTAAATGTATGTTTCATGTGAGAGTAAACAACATTTTATTATAGTAAAAGAAAATGAGCTAGGTGAAACAGTAACAATGTGTTTTTATTATTTATGCAATTACAACTAAAATAGCCAGAGTGTATCCAACATTTTTATCTGCTTATTCCTGCCGGCTTGCTGATCTCCAGCAGTCATTGAGTGAGAAGCAAGGTACACACAGGACAGGTTGCAAACTCCCTGCAGAAAGCCTCAGGCCTTTAATAAAACCCAGGAACCTCTTCTTGTAAGGCAATAAGTGTTCCAATTATTTTGTGTATTGGTATGACCACAACCATACTAGTTTAATTTTGACAATGATTTTTTTTTTCAGCTGTTTAACAGTAAATAACCGATATGTGTCTCTTCTCTTCAGGTCTGACAGTGCAGCGGACAAACTCAGGTAAGCCTACTCTCTGCCACTCCTCTTTTACCTGCAGAAGTGTGGAGCTTTCCTTCATGCTGCTTGCTACATCACTGTCCCCCCTTTTGCCCTGATTCGCCCAGCTTGCATGTGACACAGATTTGTGGCTTTGTCTGCCAAACCAAGGTATTTGAATACGGTTTTACACTCAGAGAAGCCATTGGTGAATACAGTTGCAAGCCATGGAATGCTTTTGTTTGCTTTTACGGGACAAACAACATCAGACACAAACAGGGCTTTGTGAGTGGGACACCATTGTGGAGCTTTTATGCATCCAGCCGGTCAGCCGATGGCATATCAGTGGTCACTGTGCGTCCAAGCTGTGGGCAGAGACGCTTTATTGCTTGGGATGTGAAAACAGCACTGCCACATGAGACTCTGTGCCTGGTCTTATGCAAAAAGTTGAAGGCACACATTGCAGAGGGTAAGTGTGATTATATATGGCAGCTTAAGACTTTTAAGTTGTGCATGAGATATGCTGGAACAAGAAAGTGATAGTCATGAATAATATTGGTGGAAAAATTTTGATGGACATCCTAAGTCTTCTTTTCAATTTCTTCATGTTTTTTATTCCGTCTTGTTTCACATTATCTACATTTGAACTATGTCACGTCTCTTAAATGCTTCCTTTTCCTTTTCCTTGTTGCATATTTTGGCATTTTGTTTGGTGTCCTTTACAGCTGAGGTGAATAACTGATACCTGCTTTTGAACCTGAGAATTTGCCTGCTTTTCTGCAGAGGGCATGAAAGTTGTTTTCTCTTTGATGCACACGTCTTTATATTTGTTTGAGAGAAGTGGTTGTCTGAGTTGTAGTTGTGTCTGTGAGGAGGGCTGTGTTTGTGTATGTCTGGGTTGATATGCTTTAGATGTTCAGTCATGCGAGCTGAGTGACTCTCCCACTGGTCTTGAATTAAACCACTAGGAGTCTCTGTAGTCCTTTCAGTCCAGCGCTTTCTATTTAAAGCAAGTAGTTGTGCCTGTATAGTTTATATTGAGTCCTGGAAGGGGTGACAGCCATTTTGTTTTAAATAATTCAATTGTTCATATTTTTTATGGCATAAGCAACAACAGATGACTGTTGGCTATTTATTATTATGCAGATATAGAAAGCTGCTGATTATTTTTGTTTTTGTACCAATCGGATAAGAATTTAAGGTGCTGATAAAATGCGAATGTGATCTAAAGTGCAGCAGCATTAAACATTGTTGGCCTACAATGTTTAAGTACATATAATGCATATGAAAAGTGCACACATCCTTTATAAAATAGAAAAGTGTTTTAGTATTAAAAATGAAACCATGAAAAATCATTTTCCTCTAAAATTGAAGTAGAATGTGCTGACTAAATGAACACTGTTTTTAATGTGATATATCCAGTAAAATTCATCTGGGAAAAACAAATGTATCCCTGCTCACATAAATCAACACTAGTTTTAAAACACTAGTCAGTATTATTATTACTCAGTCATAAAGAACCTGATTAACTGTACCATTTAACTGACAGAGCAGTGTTTCACTGAAATGTGCTTTTTTTGGATCATTTCGCTAATGCCACAGTTGGCAGAGAGATTGAAAAAGATTAAAATGATTTAATTTTACAAAGATACTAATATGCACATGTTCCTCTGTTTTCTTTTTCCAATGTTTTAAATGGAATGCAATTTGTAGTTTTTTTGTTGTTGTTTTTTTTTAGCAATAATTAACCATAAAACTTACTGTTTTATTTTGGATTGGTTCAATATTTCACACATCTAAGTCTTATCCCCAGTCTAGTATTTGTGTCAACTCAAAGCAAATCAATCAGAACAATAAAATTATTTTAATTAATCAAAAGAAAAAGCATTCCAGAAATTTCCAAAAGAGTTTACAGAAAACCAAATTGGTTATTTCTAAGATAATAGTTTAACTGATGGAATTAAATGAGTATTACCTTTTGTGGAAAGCTAACGGTAAGTTAATTCATTCAGTGTAATTTAGTGATGTAATTTACTTTGCAGTTAGAGCAAAGAGCATAAAGACCAGTTGTTCATTACGTTTTCCAATTTTTCTCTGTTACAATTTTTTGAGGCTGCATGAAATGATCATTCTATTCACATCACAGGTATTTCCCAGTTCAGAGTCACACAGGATGTGCAAGCTCAATGTTTATATATACTTGTATAAGCTGTGAATTATGTATGTAAAAAGCCCTTTGTCTTGGGAGTAAGGTACTGCAGTTAGAGACTTTGCAGAATTGTCTGAGTCATAATTTTCATTAGTGTCAATAATCATGTGTGTACTCTGCCTATGCTCTATGCCATCATTACTGTTCTGTCTTCCCAGTTGCTGGATTATTGATCATTGTCTGTAGTATGAGATATTAGTCCCCGGTGATGTGAATTGCCATAATGTGATCCTACTCTTAACTTTGTGCTAACAACTGCAGAAAAGGAATCTAGCGTATTAGTTAAATGATATTCTCAACATAAGTCAATTTCTGACCGTGAATGGGTCTTGGCATTCTATGAAAAGAATGTTGCGAAGATGTTCTTAATGTTTAATGTGTCATTCATTTTGAGTATTATGCAAATTTTTAAAGTGAGATGATGATGTTAGCTTTGAGCCCAGTTTTATTCTTTGTGTGTTTATCACAGTTCCTCATAATGTCCTGTATCAAATCAGCTCCAGCTACATCCATACAAAACACATTGCTTCCCCATAAAGATTGTGATGATCTAAGTGAATTTTTTGTTGTTGTTTTGTACAATTAGGTCATCGACTTTGCAGTCAATCGTTATATCTTAAAGATGTTATGAATTAATTTTGTGACCTCTTCTCCATATTTATTATGCATATTTTTATATATTAGCGCTGCCGCTGAATCGCTGATGTGGCTCATCATAGAGATGCTGTGATGCAGGAGCATGAAAACATGCCTGCAGCATATAGATATGAGGAGCAGGGATGGAGAGAGTGATGGTGAACAAGGGTGGGGGCGGGGTGAAGAAAAGATGTGAAGGACCACCCTCATCGAGCAGAGTCACTCTCAGGGAGCCTACCAAATGTGCCTTCCCACACACACACCACGGCGGAACAACCAATCAGAGCGCTCTCGGCAGTGACCCATCCTCCCTTGTACAACTGCTCATCCATGGCTCAGCAAAGCAGTAGTGAGGTCAAAGAGTAGGATGCATGCCTGTGCACCACCTGGACTGAAAGCAGAAAATTGGGTGTGCTTCATTTGCATGGAAAGCCGGCACTCTGACCACAGCTGGAATTATTAGCAAGGAAGAAGAAGTTCATCATCATTTTAGCCTAAACAAACTGTGCTCTCTGAGCAGAGTTTTAGGCTTGATAAATGTGCTCGTGAAAGTCTAAGATATTATTTCTCCCCCGACTCAACTTGGATGCGCTGCAGATCAGATGCAACGGGAAGATTTTGAGCTGCAGTGATGATGGCAAAGCATTTGGGACAAGTTATAGTTTGATGCTGTAACAGCAAGACAGTGATTGAAGAGAGACCATGAGAGCCAGGAGAGAGGCAAGGATGGTGTCTGCCTGTTCACCATGCACAAACATAAGGTCAGCTGCTTTTCTTAACTCAAAGAACATAATATGCATGACAGATCTGGAGGCATTACGTTAATAACAAATCCTTTCATATTCAGTCACCAAAATATGACTTCTAACTGTTGTTAATGTATTCAAAACAGATTTAATGTAGGTTTGTAAGATAAGTTGACTATTGTGGACTTGTTCTTGTTTATCTGTTGGCTTATATTTAGTACAAGCCCGCAGATATTAACGTAGCTTTTTCCAACCAGAGTTGTTGATCTACATGTTCCTACTGTTACCCAGATGTGTCCTTTTTTATTTGATCTGTTCTTCCTCTGTCTCTGTAATCTACAGCCTTTTAAATACCAATGTTTTTTTTTTCTAAAGTTTCTTTAACATTTAAATGACTGGATTAGCCTTTTCAGCTTATGCTATTCAGTTTATGCTTAGATGTACTGGAAAAAATGAGTCAAACTGATTTATAAATGCATCAGTCGTCTATAATCAGATGAATGGAGGAGATGTCCTGGCCAGACTACGCCTTACACACATACACCTTTGTGCAGCGAGGATTTTCCAACTAGCCTTTTAGTCACTGATGTGCTCTCTGCTCCCAGGTTCCATTAAAGGCAATCCATTTAGATTCACTGAGGCTGTCAAGGGGGATGCAGGCAGCCCTAAGACTAATTTATTTTACCTTCAGGTAAATGTCTCTAAGCTCATCAATAATAAATTCTAAATGGTGGTCTTCATTGCCACAGGAAGTGCCTAAACCTGAAGCAATTTCAGTTTTTTTTTTTTTTTTTACTTTACAGATTGGTCAACAATTCTCGAAAAAAAAAAAAAAACTAAGACTGCACCTGTGTTTGTCATCCAAAACATGAAAAAATACAATTTTACTTGATTTTAATACAATTTTTAATTAAATATTATTGATTTAATTTCTATAAAATCTGTGGTTTCTGAGTACTTCATTGAGAAATCAAACGGTAAATTGGAATATTTACAACATACTTTATTTGCAGAATGAGACAGTGTCACTTTTTTATTGCCCATTTTATTCCCAACCTTCAACTCGTCTCTTATTTTCTAATTAGTAATTATTCAAACTATAGTAATCTTACATTATTCCCATGTATTTACTGCTATCACTATAACACCAGATGTAAGACAGTGAATTTGTCACTGTCTTCAAAAAATTTGGTTTTCAAGGAAATAAGCTACAATAAATTAAAGCTTATTTCATTATATTAGTTTCATTTTAATTACCGTATAAACTTTTTCTGTTCTGTAAGAGAATATGAACCCGAGTGGCAAATGTCTTGTTGTAATATCACTGGCTCTGTTCTAAGACAGCTGTGTGAGCCACACTGAAGGCGGTTCATTATGTACTCCTCTCTGTAGATGTGTCTGTCATTGGCACACCCACTTACTGCCTTTGTAAAGGGCTTGTTTTCATGCTGGGTGGACATCTGCCTCACTGCAGCATTGTACAAGGACATATGTGCCAGGCACATATGCCATTTAATGATATAAACACTAAATATAGACCATTCTTTGTTTTTCAGCAGCTCTGTCTACAGTCAGAGCTGAACTTGATGCCAAATTAGTTTTTTTGTACACAGGTTTAATAATAGAATAAAAATGTAGGGGTTCTTTCAAAGAAGTCATTAATCTGTCAGTTATTACATGAAGTGCAAATTAAGGCATCTAGAATGCTGTACGTGGTTATTGCTTCAGAGACGGCTAACCAGACGTATTAAACCTAATTATGAACAGTATGTCTGGATTATTCACGTCACTTTGAATAAAGCAAACTGTATCTGAGCGGGACTTGCGTCTGTACCCAGCAGGCCACCACTGATGACTAACTGCGGCGGTTCCGATGACTCACTGCATACAGCACATATGTTCATTAGCAAAAGAATCCCACTGAATTTGTTGGTCATCTCACCAGCATTACAATAGTATACCAAGGTTCAAAGATATTCATACTGGATGAACGTTTTCACACCTCATCTCATTACAACTGCAAACTTCAGTGTATTTTCATACACTGAATGCAAAAAAAAAAATATATATATATATATATATATATATATATGCCGTGCATTTTAAGTCAAACCTCTCCACTATCATAACTAAATAAAATCCAATGCAACCATTGGATTTTATGGTTGCATTTTTTTTTTTTTTTCAAAAAAAGCATTAAATAACAATTTAATAACAGTTAAAACGTAATTACTAGGCAAAGTTCTATAAAGTATTTTTATAGCACAATATAAATATCTGTATTATGGTCCCCATATTCTAAGGCCCCATCACTCTTCTTGTTTCAAATGCTGCTCTTTGAGGTCACCATGCTACTCTAAATATATTTGTGCGATTCAAGTCAAATACTTCGTTATATCAATGATGAGCCAGCAGATTGTGAATGGCTAAAACTATTCTCTCAAAACAGCTGACAAAAAAAAAAAAAAAAAAAAACTACCACGCTGGTAATCAAAACTTTTATTATTATTTTATTTACTTCTAAATCAACCCAATTCTAATCCCTGGTGACCATCTAAAGATAAACACCAATCTAAAAAGAAACAGCTAAATGTGTAATCTTTGCATGTTGTAGTTTAGAGTTAATTTGTATAAAAATTTCACTAAATCTTTACCAGTATGCCTGGTCTGTTTTCTCCACTAGTGCGGCTTTAACCGGTTCTGCCCCAGTCTGCCCCAGCTAGCTTCATCTCCATGAGCAGATCTTGCACAGCTCTTCTCCATTTTATGTACCCACAACAAGGGTAATAGAAGCCATGCCAAGTTGAGCATGCGAGCAATTTGATTGACAGCAGATTGCAATCGTTGATTGGCTCGTGAGTTCTGTCATGCCAAACTCCTAACAACATTTCTCATAGAATAGCAGTAGACATGCCGACTGCTATCAGAGAGCTGGTCAGTCTGATGGAGCGTAATTATGGGTTTAATCTTGAGCAGTGCCAAGAACACATGCGTCAACTTTTGCAGTCGAATGACCGTGATTTAGCAGCCTTTTAAGCAGGACGTCTCTCACAGGAACAGGGACGCAATGAAGAAGCGAGAAACTATGCAGCTCTGCCCAGCGTTCTGTCCGAATTACAGTCTTGTGCCGACTGGTGTGAAACTAGAACTACATAATATTAGTTTGGCCTGATGAGCAATTTATTCTTTTTTTTTTCAATGCAGTTCATGTATGGATTTTGCTCTACAGCTTTAGATTGCATTACATTAATCGTATAAAATATCTTGAGAGAGCTTTAAAAATTAGGGTGATGGCAAGGTGATCCTCTGGGCTTAAAGACTATGAAGCCCCACCAAACATACTTTGTCAAAGTACCAGGGGAAACAAAAAAAAATAAAAAATTGTTCAGCGGTTCTAAGAAGAGTTTTATTGATTTAATGCCAATGAAGATTTCTCCACAAATTAATAACAAAGACTTAAATTATTTTTAACATGCCCCCAAAGTTATTGTCTTTAGACTTTTTATGTGTCCGTAATCTATCTACCCCATAGTAGAAGCCATTAATATCACATAAAGCTGTTCTAAAAGAATAAAATAATCCTTTCTTACTTAAAAGGATCCTCAGTTCCTCTGCTTTTTGTTTTTCATACAGGAGAATATGCAACATTTAAAGTCCTTGCTTTAGTTTCAACTCCATTAAGCAGTGGCTTTGGCATTAGCTAATTGAACTTTACTTTCAGCAGGTAATTCCTCACTTAATTCTGTCAGTGAGAAAATATGAAATTTGATTAGCTCACTGAGCAGCTCGGGAGCTGCAGAAGGTACTTCTCGACAGCTGCAGTGAAACTCAGTTGGGGGGGGTGAAGGAGTGGGAAGAAATTGCTCTTACTGCAGAGGCCAATGCATTAACAGGTGCCACAGCCAAAATAAATTGATTGAATTGGCGGAGGAGTTGTTGAGAACTTCAGGGTCGCAGTGATTCATGGCACATGTGGGTGCTCTGTGAGTCGCTAGAAACAATAGAAAGGGTAGGACTGACCAATGGTTTTTACAGTTTTAAGCTTTATGAGTCGCTAAAGGTTTTTGGTTTTTCTTTTCTCATAGGATGGCTACCGTAGTAGTCTGAATAAGCTAATATCATCCTGTTATATCTGTTAAAGAGCAGAGCAACAAAAACATTTTATATTCTGCACATTAGAGGCTTGAAAATTACATTAAAATAGGCCAATTCTAACAAGCTGGTTCACACATCCATTACTTTTTTACAGATTTTTAAACACTATCTTGAGAACAAAAAACATATTAGTGCTACTTTTCATTGTCTTTTTTAGATACATGCATTTGAGAGCAGGTGTCTTAAAGACAATCACATCATGAAAAGTGAAATTAGGCGAGATACTTATTTCCTTTTCTCTACCTTTACTGATAGGCCAAGCAAAAGAAGTGGAAGGAAGTGATATGGAAACCTCGAAGGTAGGCTATAAATCAACAAGCATAAGACACTTCACTAAGCAGAGACAGCTTAATTTGGATGTGAATGTGCTGCATTACAGATAATTAAAGATGCATACTCTGACTTGTTACATTTAAATTGAACATTTGTTGGTTTTTATGCAATATAGAATGTGTTGGTATTGTGCCATCTTTTATGAGAATGTATTTTTGACAGCCACTGAGAGAGGGAGCAGTTTTGGCTTTGTACCTAGAATAACCATCTGCCAACTACTTCTTCCTAGCCTCAGATTTCACTGAACAAGATCCACGAACAAATCTGCTGACGCATCATTCACTGATATGCTCTCGGCATTGTCCTTTGCATGAGCACATCTGCGTAATGGGAATCTGAGCTTGGTTTAGCTTCAGTTTGGCTCCCAACTGGATGGAAATCTTAACTGATGAAGAACTGCTTGGAATAATAAAACTATGTGTTTGATGTGTGGCGATAAATAAAGCTGCAAGATTAATTCCTCTCTATGATCCAAAGTCATGAAATTATAAAATCATATTCTATGTCAGGTAAGACTGGCTTGATGCAGAAAGAGTTCTGCAAGGTAAAGAATTTAAGAGTGGCACAGAGAGAGATTGGTCATCTCTGATGTGTGAAACTGCTTCTTTACTTGAAATTGTGAATGAATCTGCATCTGTATGGTTGGATGAACTACAGTGTGAGAGCATAGCCGCAACATTCAAGTTTCTCCTAAGTCAAGACAGAAATTTATTTAGATCATTAAACTACAACATTTCCACAAAATACAAAATCCACTGACAAGAAAAGTTAAACACAAACTAGTTTTACAAAACTTTTGGCAAAATAAACAGAAAAATCCCCTTTGTTTATGATATCCACTTTGTTCTGTCAAAACTTTTATATATTAAACCTGACTTGCTTTGTTAGATAACATTAACTTCAATGTAGTTTAAATCCGTTTTTTAAGGTACGGTATGTTTATCCAACTGCTGCACAATTAGTACAGCTTTGGATGGGTGAGGGGCTGCTCAAAGTTTTCCTGCATAACTATAAACAATGTGTAGCTGCTTCATTCCAATCATTACACACTATAGGCAAATCAACTTATTGAGTAGCACTTTATTTCTCTTAGTATGTAATTGTTGTTTGATTAATTTTTAAATAAAAAAAAATCAACAACCTTGTTGCTTAAATCCACACATCCTTAAACTAATAAATTATTGATTCAATTTCAGCACTCAGTTTTCTTTGCTAGTTATCTATCAGGATGCTGTCATAAATTTGCAATATTTGCTAAATCTCAGAATGTGAGCACATTGCTCTCCTCAGGTCCTCATTTTTTCTGATTATTCATAACTGTCTTTGTTGTGCTCAGGTACATATGCGAGGCTGTGAGTTTTCTTTTTTTAACCTTTTTCTCCCTTGTGCCATTCTAATCTCCCATCAAATGATGGCTTCAGCTAAAGGATAAAATAAGTAAATGTCAACTACGTCTCACAGATTTGTTTGTTTTCCAGTTTAAATAATACAGAAGGTAGATCACATTAGAGATGTAAAACGTTGTGAAATGATTCATACTTATCTAATTTGTCACATCATGACAACCTGGGAGTTAAGCAGGGATATCTAAAGTATGCGTATTCTGATTATTGTTTATTAAACCTGGCTCGAATAAAATATAACAAGCGATCAGCCTTGACAAACCACATTTGGCCTGAAATAGATAAGAGAAAAACAACTTTATATCATCAGTAGTCAAAAAACACATAGAACTTCCCCAACATTGTATTAATGCTGGAATAGTCTAACCTCAAAGAGAAGACGAGACCAAAACCTGTAAATTGTACAAGCAACTTTGTGATTAAAGTCCTTTATAATTCATTGGGTTTAGCCACTTCACTGATTGAAGATATAAAATGGTGAAGTCATTGCCTTCTGACCACCAGAGTCCCTTCATACGACTCTTTTTTTGTTGTTTGATCTTACTGATGTATTCATGTCATGTTTTATTCACAAAGCTGGCTTTGGAATCAGAAAAGCTAAAGCAATATGGAGTTTGTTAAAAGCAACAGGACCAGTAACAACTAATTGTTAATACTGCTCGTCGAGGTTGAGGTTTGTAATTGCATCGAAGCTTTATCCGCTAATATTTCTGTGTGGCTGAAAACTGCATCAAAGAACCACATGTGTCTGTGAAGCAGCAGGTCAGACTGCACCTGACTTTGATGGTTGGAGCACCATCTCTGAGGCAACAGCTCTGACTTACTGGATGGAGGGGTCAAATCAATATCTTTCCTACCATTCTCTCATCTCATCATTCTCCTTAAGCCAAACCTTTAATTTAAAAGCTTTCCTCATTTAACCCTCGGGCTGAAAAGTATTTGCCATATCCGTGCTACTGATGAATTTACGGATATAGAACTGAGCCTTTTTTGGAAATAATTTGTACAGCTGACGATTTCTTTTTACGACCTATAAGGTTAAGCATTATTATTATTTTTTTGTTTTTTGCAACACACAAGGCGTCTATTTTATCTACTTATAGTAATAGTACAACTTTGCTGTACTTGCGGTATTTTACCCTGAAGGAAATCTGAAGGAAAAATAAAGGAATAAAATTTATTCATCTGAGTTTCAGCGTAGAACTACAATGCATAGAATGTGCCTCTTAGATGGTCTTACGTCAGCATTTTCAAGTCCTTCATGATCTCAGTCCATTATGTCATCCACCACTAATTCTAAGAAAATGTATTTTAGGTTTTTATATGTTTTGAATCACAATCATTAAATAACAGAAATTAATGATGAAAATCTATTACTACCTGTGATAATTCTGTGTAATGTTTGAGTTTCAGCTGTTCAACTGAATCACAGAAATAAATGAACATTTTAAAAACCAAACTTATCAAGGTGCACATGCATTTTTTTAATGCAACGGTTTGTTTTTTTTTATTACAGAAGCATTTTTTCAACCTCTTTAGAGTTGTATATGACTTATGATGGCTAGATTTACGAGGAAATTTAGTGTCAGATGATTCATTTAATATTGAACAGTGAGCACAGGTAAAAGCTTCCCAAAAGCAACTCTGGCAGACGGGCTGTGTTACAGTGGATCTGACTGTAGACTCGTGAAAGATCAGCGAAACCTGATCTCTGTGTCTCGCATCATTTCTCTGTTAAAGGCAGCTGGGTACTCCTTGAAAAACTCAGGGTCGAGGAGGCGATGAGTCACTGATGTCTAGCTTCATAACAACCACTCCAGTTGGAACTGAAAATGTCATTCTTGTTGTTTTCAGCTAATAGATTTCATTAATTCATTAACGCTACAGCCTGGAAAACATGTGAAAGGAGTTGTCTGAGAGAATAATCTGTACTTCAAATGTCTTTTGAATGATGTCAGATAGTATTTAGTCTCTCATCAGCCTTTAATGTTAGCACATTTTGTTACTTTGCTCATATTTTCATACTACACATGACAAACTAACAGAAAGCCGCCTGTATTATAATTGAATCTTTTTGTTGAGAAGCAGAACCAAACATGGAGAACTAGAATTAAGCTTCTATGCACCTAAAATCTGGAATGAACTTCCAGAAAACTGCACAACAGCTGAAACACTGAGTTCCTTTACATCAAGATTAAAAACCCAACCGTTTAGAGTTGCTTTTGAAACATAATAAATGAAACATTAAACAATATATTTGATGAGTATTGATGACTTTAACAATGGCACTTGACAAATACAATGTCTTTTGCTGATTTTCATATACATTTAATCTCTGCCACTATTTACTAATCCATCTTCCACCCTATCACCTCGCTGCTTTTATTTATTTATTTATTTTTAAATATTCATCTTGTATCTTTGAAATACTATTAGATTTGCCAATACTGCACCCAGAGCTGATGTCTGTTATATATCACTGTTTGATGTATGCGTCTGTTTATGCTTTCTGGTAGATGTCACATAATTGCCTGACTTATATGTTGCCTCTTGAAATCTTTTTGTGTAAACAGTTCTGTGTCCTTTGTGTCTCTATGATGGACTGGAAACCTGTCCATGATGTACTCTACCTCTTGTGCTTTGATCACTGGAGATAAATAACATCCTCCCACTGTCAGGATTAAGCAAATATAGAAAATGGATGAAAGATGCTGTTTTTATGCTAAGATTAAGATAACAAAGTGCCATTATCACATCAGATTACCATGTTTTTATGCGCTTTTGTTCAATGGATTTAAAGTAGAGATGGACTATTCAGAGTTTTCCAATTATTTTGGAGGTCCTACCCACTATGTTCAATTTGAACAGATTATGATATTTGTGCAACATGTTCTTTGATTGAGATAGTTCTTTTAAATCAGGTAGTCAAATAATTAATAACAGGATTATTCACATTTATGCATTACAGCATATGCAACTAACCACTTGTCCTTTATTTGACTTTTGTTACTTTTCCACATATTTTTGATATATGTATGCATTGATGCGTTGAAGAATTTTTTATTTTTATTTTTTTAATCTGGGCAGTAGTGGCCGGCCGATCACCAATCAGAACCAACAGACAGAAAAATGGCCAACTCCAATCTTAGGCAGTTAATGGAAATATCTCCTATTTTAAGTGTTGGAGAACACTTTTGGAAAGAATTAGAAAGCTAAAAGTTAATCTGCTGATCATCATGCAGCTACATTATTGTTAATTCTGAACGACGGTGGGAAATTGTTTGTGATTTTAAAATAAAAGTTTTGGCCTGCATACATGAAGCAAGTTTGAAAAAAACCCATTAAACCATGGAATATCATGACAGAAACTTTGGTGTCTTGTAGCCACAGGAACTGAGAATGTTTCACTCAGACAGAGATGAGTTATTTGGTTTAACATGACATTTTCTTCCCATAATGTAATTTTTATTGAAAGCAAGCTGAGGCCCATTGAGCAGAGTAGAGCCAGACTTTTAGAAATAGAACCATCACTCTGGAAGTTGTGATGAAACTGTTATACAGCTGAAATTTTAATCTGTATTATGTTAAAGAGCAAAGAACGTCTACCAGGCAGAATGGGGGAGCCAAACTCCTGTCCAATCCCACAAAGCGGTGTGGAAGGATTATTCCAGATTATCTGCCGTTCTATTCTTGGACATGAATGAAAACTCTGGTGCAGACAAAGATGCAGGGAATTCTAAAGAGAAATAAGTGAGAATTTGGATGATTTTTTAAAATTTTTTTAGTAATACATAAATAATTTGTGTTCTGTCTTGTATAATTGACTTAGGAGTAAAATCGGAAATGCTGATATAAGTGTTTGTTTCTCTTTAAATAAAATAAGCAGAATTAACATAAATTAAATTAAAGTTGTGTGTACCTTTCCATAGGATAATTACAGTGTACCCTACATATACTCTTGTCCTTTTACTTAAAACAAACCAGTCCATTTTATTACTTTAGCCAGCAGGTGGTATCATTGAGAATAAGCAGCTCACTGACTGTTGAACTTGACACTGAAAGGAGCTGTCCATTCAGCACCATTCTGCAACAGATTTCAGGACACGGCCCTGACAAGGACTCAGGTACAATCACAGCTAAAAGGTTGGGAGATTAGCAATAGCGAATGCATTTAGGCTATAAGTTATAAATGAAGGTAATTCATTTTCCCTATATTAGGTTAACTACTGTTCATCTAAAAATCAACCTGCAGTGCTGAAACAAAAATATCCTGTGACTGCATTGTTCCTCTAAACATGACAAACAGTTCTTTAATTTCTCACAAATATATGTGGTGTAAAACCCACACATGCACACACATATGCAACTGTGTTTGCATATGTGTAGCAGCAACAACAGAATAATTGTGTGATAATTAGCAATGAGACATTAACATCATCTGAGGAACCTTGTACTTTTCTCCTGTTTTAAAACAACCATTTTAGAGGGCTTTTGAGTATGAATGACATGTTTAAGGTCATACTAGAGTATGTGATTTGAATTTAAGTCCAAAACTTCGAGAGGGCCACTTCAAAACTTAATTTTAGCATTTTTGAGTCATATGTGGCTACTGTGCTACTGTGCTTTAGGTCAATATCCTGCTACTTAACTTACATGTAATTGAGCTTAAGTTCCTGACTTAATGGCTGGATATTCCTCTGCTGGATTTTCTCACAAAAATTCCCGTTAATTATGGAAAGTTATCCATTTCTTGAAGCAGAGCAGTCCCTCACATTTCCAACATTCTGTTTGACGGTTGGTGTGATGTTCTATCTCTGAAATGTTCTGTTAGGTTTAAAAGACACAAACCTTTCAAAATGTTCTACTTTTGTCTCATCAGTCCACTGAGTATTTCACCAGATTCCTTGGGATGTTTATTTGCTTAAGGTGAGACTGACCTTTATGTTTGTTTTGTTCAGTAATTGTTTTGGCCTTGGAACTCTCCTTTAGGGATCATTTTGCCTAGTCTCTTTTCTTACTGTTGAACTCTGGTCTTACCTGAGGCAGCCTCACTGCCTCAGGTAACCCTTTCCTGACTGATAGGTCTTAATTACTTTGCTTTATACTGTTTCTAATAATGTGCTGCTTTTTTTTATCTTTCAACTGTAAGATAGATTCTATTTAAAATATGTATTATGGGGGTGCTGTGGTGCCGCAGGGGCAAAGCATGACCCACGTATTGAGACCTTAGTCCTCGCGGCGGTGATCGCAGGTTCGATTCCCGGCCTGGTAACATTTGCCGCATGTCTTCTCCCTCTCTCATTACCCTGTTTCCTGTCAAACTACTTTCAAATAAAGGCCACTAGAGCCAACAAAACCTTTAAAAAATAATTATGTCTGCAGATCATGTTATAAACAGGCTTCTAAAATCCAGAGTGGTGTAATCACAGTTAATTCCTGATTTGACAAGTGGGACAGTTTTGAGTTTTCTTTTTTCAGGAGGGCCAGGTTTTCATTCTGCAATATTAAAATATATATTTTTTATTATTTTTATGGGATTTAGAATGAAAGGAACGTCACACTGATCCTTCCTTCTGTTTTATTTAATTTATTTGTGATAATAATATTGATAAAAATAAGCAGACCATCCTCCTTGTTGCATCATGCTCATTAACTGGGAGAGCTGGGTTAAGACAATCTGTTTTCATTTGGCCATGTTTTTATAGATGAACTTTGTAAGCTCCTTGAATGTTCCTGGAAATCATGAGCGCATAATTCGTGCTAACAATTGGTGCATCACAGCTGGGAGTATTATTTGTACTGTGTCTGTGAAATTCGTCCTAGTTCAAGAGTAGATGAGCACCAGATGGGCTGTGTGTGAGATGACTTGCTGTCACATCGCTGCAATGAATTACAGGCTATTGCACTTACAGCTGCAGCCTGGGAGGATATTAGGGTGAACTTTTGCGTCTCTTCTATTGGTTCCCTCTCTTCCTCTTCCTCCAGTAGAGCAACATTCACAGTACCTCGGGGAATCGACAGTGGCACCTAGAAATATAATGTGAGCATCCTCTACACTGTCTGTTGTGGACTATTTGGTGACATGGAGTTGAAAGATTTGCTAATTTCTTCATTGTGAGGAGGATCACTGCGTTGACGGTCACTGCTAGTATTGAGCTACATGAGGTCTTAAAATAACACTTTCTGGCATTTTCCATGAAACTGTTCCTATGGTTTAAATTTCATTTAGATGCAAGAGTGACAAGAGGTTTCTCAAGTTGGATAAAGACTGTTCCTGCAATGCTTTGCTCCTTCTAAATTATGAGTTTTAATAATAATTGTCCTGAACAGTTTTTTAAAAGTTATTTATTCAAATAACAAGGAGCTGAGTTTATCTTGCCACTAGGTACAATTAGGATGATGGTAAGAGATCCTCCCTTTTCTTAGAGGGTTGAGCCCACAGTACTTCGGTGATTGTTTATATAAACAAAATTCACATATGTGCAGGATTAGTCTGATTTGAAGCAATAACATGAACGTGGGAAGCTTGGATATCAACCCTTCATAAAGAAAACCGTATAGTTCACCAAACGTGCACATCTTGGGTTTTTTTCTTCCCTATTTATGCAGCATGTTTTTTTTTAAATAAAAAAAAAATCAAATCTCAAGCCAAACTTGCCATTCACATTCCCCCTTCATTTGTGTTTATGTGCAAGTGATACACCACACTGCATAAGTGAACATTAACTTAAATTAACTAAGTAGATTACAAATTGAATAAATTATGAAGGTACTGCAGGTTATCTCACCTATTGTGTTTCTCCATATATTGTGATGTGTGAGGTGGGGGCTGCAGGTCATTGCACAGAGTTACAGATAGAAACAGCCACCATGTCTTTCACATTGGATCTGCCAGGTTTATCTTTGAGTGCAATAGAGAAAGGGAGCCATCTAGGGAAAAGGGCAGAGTGAACAGGAGGGAGGGGGAGGGAAGGGATCCTGCGCCTGCTCACTGTGAGCACAGCAAGTGCAGCTCTCATCCGCTGCGGAGGCTGAAGCTGATACAGACGGAGTTTGAGTGAGCAAAGCGAACCTCACAGGGACAGAGTGGAGCACGACCGGAAGGGAAGGGAGTCAGAAAGGATCAGAAACAAGCCATGATTGCATTTATTTGCAGTCCTTAAACCTTCCTTGCCTCTGCGGCATGCTGCAGTTTGTGCTGCGAATGTTGCAGTGCGAGTCACCTCCTCTTCTTTTGGGAAAACCAAAGAAGCCCAGGGTGGTGTGAGTTTCTGGCACAAGTGCTGAGCACTGCGGCACCTTGATTCAAGCAGAAGAATGTAGCAGACCGGCTGGAGGAGGCGCAGGATCATCTTCCCAGACTTCAGTCTTCTACCGTCCATCAGTCTCTGCTTCCGATCCTCCCTTCCTCCTCTGTGCATCTCTCTGGCTTTGTATGGGCGGTGAGGCACTGGCAGTCTGTCAGTCATCATGCAGCGGTGTGAACAGGCAGCCCTGTGCCCACAACGCGCTATGGACGTCAGACAATCCTCACTGTACTAATGAAAGGCTTCAAGCTCGCCTGGTAAGAATAAGCGCAGCAGAGGCAGATGCAATGTGTTGCTCTGACTGTGATTTTAAAATGCACTTGTTTTTGTGTGTAGCTTTAAGGCTGTCAAGTATGCATAGCACAACTAAGCCAGGGGCAAGATTTATGGGACTGTGTCCTGCTGTGTCTTTTCTGCCTATTGACCATTTAATGCTACATATTCTTTAAACAACGGTCAATGCAAGCATTTGTGTAATTCTGCTTGTGTCCTCATTATCAATTTGTGGAGAGCATACTGGTTTGGAATGAGGGTTAGGTGAGAATCAGTGGGCTGTGACCAGGCTGGGCACATCCAGTATGATGAGCTCCATGTAGCATGCCTTTTTCCACTGTGACTCCAGCGACCCCACACAGCTCCCCTCTGGCTGGCTCAGTGTGAGCAGACCAGCTGAGGAAAAGAGCTCACGTGGCCGCCTGGAAAAGAGCTGGCACATGCTCCGTCTGTCTCTCCCTGGCATTCCCACTCGCATGTTTTCCCGTCTCCTCGTCATATCACATGTACAAAAAAAACACACAACCAGGTGGACTTTGTTTCACTTTCAAAGTGCTCCATCATCTACCCTTTTATCGTCTCTGTTGTCTCCCCAGCCCCTGCGATTCTTCGTGCCCCTCCTCTTTTTCTAGCTTGGTATTTTTAGAGGCGAATTACAGAGCACTGCAAGGAAAAAAAAGAAAAAGAAAGAAAAAAATAGATGAGGAGCAGCTTCGGCAACGTGCGTCCCGCTTCCTTTCTTCCATTTCAATTTCATGAGGACCTCTTCTTTCCCCACAGGAGTTCTGGTTTTCCCTAAAGCCCCTGTCTCTCTTTCATTATCTCTATATTTGTACGTGTCCTTCCTAATTTCATCCATCTGTTGTCTCCTCTTGTATTATCTTAGAAATGAGCTAATCTTGCCGTCATTGTTCTCCAGAGCAGACTGAGCCTTTGGATGTTATTTCTTAGACCATTAGGATGAATTAGATGCCCTGTGCAAATGTAGGTAACCTAGGTTATGTAGCTACCTAAATATAAGCACATTGTGCTTGCAATGTGCCATAGTTACTCTGTAGTGTAGAAACACTGCTAAACCCGAGTCCATCCTCAGTTAATCTGTTTTCAGGTTACTTTATACTCAACAGCCATCTGTTGGCATCACATGGTCCTTTACCTGGAAAGGACTTGTCTTGGTGAGAAACCACATATAAATAAAATTATATAACTGCCTATGCATTTTTGAATTCATTACATTTAACAATCTCTTGTATAAAAAATATTATGTTTTATTATTAGAATCAAAAGTGACGCCATATACAGTCTTTCTCTTGGTTAATACGGAGACAAAGCAAGAAGGTGTGCAAGGTGCCGCTGCTGTAACAGGTGATGCACTGAATGTTCATATGTTATATTGAAAGGATGACCTTGTGTGGTTAGTCAATGATATTTGTTGGCCATGGCAAAATTAACTGTTTCCAACAAAACATTCACATTGGTTATTGCTCCATAATGATGATTACATGGACATGTCTCTAGTTGAATCCTGTATTAAATGACCTCAGATCATCTCAGAAGATAAGCAACATAAATCACCTCCGGCTGCATAGTCTCTCACTAAATATCATTTGAATAATTTACTATTTGAACAAGATAATTAGGCGGTGCAATTACTGACGTGATATCAGAGGATGTGCAACTTAGATAATAAGTTATCGTCATGTTTATATATAGTTGTCTTGATGTTGGCAGTCATAATCTTCTTTAGTCAGCAAACTATAATTATATTATCACAAAAATAGTGAGCAATTTTAAATTTTATCTTCTAATAAATGTAAACAGTGGAGGATCATAAATGCCATAGAGCCATAAATTAATAAGTAATTTACTAAAAATCTATTAAATAAATAACTTATTGTTCCACTTATTTAGTAGAGTTTGGATTTATATTGACTGTGTTGCTGTGTACACTTTTACTACACATCATAGTGAGATATTGTGCATCAGTTCTTTTGAAGACAGATTTACACAGCTGTGATGCAGGAGAGTGCTTTGCTTGTTATTTTTGCATCATTTATTTTTTAAGATAAGAATTAAAAAAAAAAAAAAAAAGAAGAAAGAAACCAGCTTGCACATGTTTGTGTGTGTGACAGCAAGGGGAGCAGGGAGATTTGTAAGGATTTGGCTAGGGTCCCAGTGTATGGATATTTGCTCTTGGTATGACATTTGGTGTGACTTAAATCTCCACAAACACACAGACACGCGCGCGTGCACATATGCGCTCAGTCACAGATGTGCACTCCCAGCCAGCATCAGCAGCTGTAGCAACACCAAGGCCCTGACAGCAGGCTTGAGGCAGAGATTTCTGGCTGCACGTGGCACGGTGGACCAGCCTCCTGTTACTGCTGGACAGTTTGACAGACAAACAAAGCATCCATGCATTACAACACTGCATCCATCTGACCTCCTTAAGGAAATACTACTTTCAAGAATGCATTTTTCATGTTTTTTTTTTCAGAGTGAACATTGTAGGAATGGACTGAAGTGTTAGGTTTCCTATCAGTCCTTTTGTGGTACTTTGAGGATGCAGTAGTCAGCTTTAGACACACACACAAACACACCCCTGCAGAGTCAAGAAAACAAAACATCAAAGATAAATGATCTTTAGCAGGATTCCAGCAAAAAACATCACGGTCACATCCTCATGCAGACATCTAAGTGAAAACCCAACATTGAGCCACTAATGTCTCTCTGGGCTATTTTAAGCTCAATTTAAAATTGTAGCTCCCAGGTCTCTGCAGCATGAATAATAATTGTCCTATCTGAATGACATTAAAGAGTCGTAGGCTAAAGATTTTTCTTTTTGAATTACTGGCTGTTTTGCAGGTCCTCAAAAATATAAGGGATATCAAATGTGATGATTAAATCTACAAAATGGTGCAAGTCAGAAATGAAATGCCAGGTTTTGAACCCAAGTGCAGCCTTTGATATATAAATATTTATGTAGGGTTTAAATTCGCAGAAGGGTCTCTGCAGTAAGGAGAAACTGGGGCATTGTTTCCTTTATGGCCTCAGTTTATTATCTCTTTGTTTCTGCTTCTATTTCATGCTGTTTTTTTAAGGGGGGGGGGTTTCTCACTGTGTCCTGCCCACAAGTCATTTGTCATCCCTGATTGTATTCTGTTTTTTACCACTGCACTCATATGACTATGTTTAATGTAAAAAAATTATTTTGCTTTTTTTTTTTATCTGCTTGTGACTGAAAATAGCTAACCTTAAATACCTGTAATTTACACAGATCTATATAATCAGTGCCTTCTCACAGCACATAATAATCAAAGAATCAGGCCCGAAGAAATATCAAGGGTTGACACCACATAAAACTACAACACAACATAGGTCATCCATGTATGGATAATGTGTACAATGTAATTTACAACCAGTATGCAGTAGTTTTTGTTGGTTTATTACTTTGGGAAATCTGCATGAAGCACAGCAACATGCTGACAAATTCCTAACAAGTTGATTGCAACTCTAGCATTAGATGCATGCCACATATATCCTTCTCTGGTATAGGATATACCCTCCTGCAGCTTAAGTATAGACATAACCCGATGATAACTTTGCACAGTCCCATGCTATTTTATGCTGATGTCCTGTCTGCACCATTTACTCACCTCAGCATTTCAAATGCTGAGAGCACCTCCAATTTATGTGCGGGAACATACTTTAGAAATGATTCAGCAAATTGTTATTTGACCATTTGAAGGCATGTATTGACAGTGTAATCCTTAACTATGTTAAAGAAAAAATGTTTCACAGGACATACCTCTTATTTCTATATATATGTAGAGCCATAGAGAGGCCACGTTGCATAACAAGGTAAGGAAGAGTGTCCACCAGCTTTGCGTTGTACAGAGGTGCCATTGGCATTTAAGTGAAAATGTTTTAATTTTAATTAGTTATCCAGATGCTTTTCAAAAATGGACAGTGGAAAAGTGGAAATGACAAAAAAAGAAAAGCTAAACAGGTTTTTGTAATAGTAGTAAGTCACAACACCAGGTTCTGCTGTGAAATGGTGTAAATTCAGGTGGCAAATTAAGGCTATGTCTCTATGATGACAGTTTCTATGCTGAAAATTGCATTAAGTTTTTACAGGAACAAAAGGTGCCTTCAAAACCAGGTCTTTTCCAAGGACAGCCATGCATTTTTCAAGAAGACAATGTGAAACCGCAGTCAGCGCACATTACGAAGGGATGGTTGGGGACAAAAAGGTTGAACTTCTCTGTCTCTTTTGTCTGACCTGTCACTGATCAAGATGTGTGCATATTTTCAAAACAATAAGAATTACATTTGGCTGCACATTTGCAGAACATTTGAAAATATAAAATCTGAAAAGGTTGACTTCTGTTTTAGATGAGAAACTGCAACATTTTATAGTAGCTACTTAACAGTTTGCTATGACAACTATGTTCTGCAATAAAACCTACATGCTGAGTACTTTGAGTTTATGGTTTCTAAATATAAAATTCATTGCAGTTTTTGTTTGATTTAAGTTAGCTTACATTTTCATCACCATCCTACCTTTTTGTATTTCAAAATGGGTGTAGAACTGCTCCAGTTTGAATAAGCGAGCTGCAATAACAATTCATCTTATACTGATTATTAAACCTTGATAATGTCATGGAGTGAGAGGGAATATTTACTCCTTTTGGTTTTTGTTTGCTTTGTTTTTAATGGACTTAAAACTGCATTTGTGGTTGGTAATGGGTGCATCTCTGTAAGAGATGTATGATTCTCACAATAGCGTTACATCAACTTGTTTGATCAAAACAATAGAGCCATTTAGCCATTAAGCATGTTGAAAAGAACACTGAGGGCCCACTCTCCTGCCCTTTAATAAATCCGGGACGTTGCTCTACACACAGGAAGGAGAGCTTTTTGTTGACAAAAATCTGCTCAGTGTATGTCAGCCAAACCCTCTGGACCTCTGCTTGTGTAGTAATATTTGCATTTTCAGCTAGAAGCGCTGTTCACGTCAGGTGAACCGATGCGGAAATTATTTTGGCCTGTAATTTCTCAACTATTTCATTTTTTAGATCTTTTGTCTTCACACTCTATCAGCCCTCTGTGTTGTCCCCTTATGCCTGTAGGTCCCCTGCAGATGGCAGTGACTGTGCTCGGTCCCATGGGACTAAATGTCCCACAGTTGCTTAATTCTGCTGGCCGTTTCCTGTTTCCTCCTGCTCCCTCTCTTGATCTTTTTAAATCCCCTCACCATACTGACATTGCTTTTGAATTTTAATCAGTGTGGTAAATTATATCTGCTTTAAGAAAACGGGTTTTGGCAGCCTTAGGCAGTAGGTCACAACTTCCAATGTGAGTTCAAAAATTGTCACAGATTTGCCAGTGTCAGGTCCTCTTAGACCAAGGATGAGTATTTTAATTTAACTTGCGCCTGTGAGACTAGATTTAAATAGATAAAATAAACGCCTTGACATACTTTATCTATGATCCTCAGGTCTCTGTTTGCCAAGCAGTTTTTTTATATTCTTACAAGCTGTTGCACAGTAAAGTATGCTTAAATTCTGTTGCTTTGTAGATGACTAATCGTGTGTGAGGATGTTTTATGCAGCAGCATTGGCCCCTTACAAACACACAAACACACTCCTCCAGTTCTTTCGTTTTCCCTGTCGCTGAAAACAGTTTGAGTGCACATGAATGGCTTGACATGCTGTCATGGTAACTGCACGCCCCACACTGTCAGCCTGACAGACATTTCCGACCCAGCCAGGCGTCACCATAAAGATGTTGCTGTGGCAACGCTGTAAATAACAACATTTTCCTAAAAAGATGCAAAAAAAGTTATGCCATAAGATTTTTCTTTTTTTTTTTTTCTTTTTTTTCATTTTGAGGTGTGATCTGTTTGCTTCTACACAAGGCTGAGTTGGTAAAAGGTCTTTTGTGGTAAACTTATGCTGGGACTCTACTACTTTACACTGCAGTGCAAAAAGTATGCGCATGCCCTTGAACTTTTTGACATCATGTGAAGTTTACTCACATTTTTATACATACCTCAACATAAAGTAATGTATAATAAAATGTTTTTCAAAAACAATTTACAAATCCAAAAAGTGTGGTACATGTTTATGCATTCACCCCTTAATAAGTAAAGTTTGTGGAACTTCATTTTGGTGCAGTAAGAGCTAGATGTCTATCGCTTGTTGCTAGCAGCTTTGTACATCTACATACTAATGATTTTTGTTTTGTTTTGTTTTGAAAAATAACTCAAGCTCAGTCCCAGTTGGCAGGTTCATCTGTCATTTTTCAAGTCTTGCCACAGACCCCCAGTTTAGTTAACTCTGAACTTTGACAGGAATTTTGTAAAACTTTAATAGTCTTTTAACCAACCAGTTTGTATGCTTCAAAATCAATTCTGATCAGCTTCCCTGCCCCTCTTAAAGAAAAGCATTCCCACCACATGACACTGCCGGTGCTACTATGTTTTACTGTGGGCATGGTGTATTTGGCAACAATTGTATTCTTCAACACGTAGAGTGCTGTATGTTGACAAAAAAGTTTGGTCTCATCAAACCAACGTACCTTCTACCACATGACCTGCCTCGTGTGTTTTTTCGTCTTCATCAGAGTGAAAGGGGCTAAAAACATAAGTACTTTACACTTTTCAGATTTGTAAAAAAAAATGTCAACTATTATCTTTCTTCCATTTCACAACTGAACACTACTTTGTATTGGTCTAGTGTATCTCATAAGATGCCAATAAAATACACTTAGCTTGTTGGTTGCAATGTGGCAAAAGCGCAAGAAGTATGTGCACTTGTCCAGTCGCTGTAGTCTACTGTAGTCTACATGCCAATTGTATGAAATTGTGGTCAGTTTGACCATTAGCGTGTCCCCTTGTACAACAGTGAAAACAGAGGACCCCTAAGTAGGTCAGTTGCTTGTTTGAGGCTGGGTCGGCTTATCTGGGCACACAGTGGTCCGGCTCAGTGGACCAGCTCCTTTTGTTCCACAGAGCGACTCCGCTGAGGGCTCCCACAGAAGCCGCCAGCATCCTCACGGTCCTGGGGTCAAGCCTCAAAAGCAGCACAGCTAAGAGTTCTGGCTGCTTCCTTAAAGATCTGAAGAGGTGATTACTCACTGTTATAATTGCTATGTGTGAGTGGCTGTAGGTTTGAGATCAGTCGTAAGTTGCCCTTTCTGGCATGTTTGAATAACAACAGGGTGTTGTTTTATAGATTTTTTTTTTAATTTTAAAGATGTTTGGTCAGAACCTTTTGAGTAGTATACAGTAACAATTTTGTCATTTTGACTTGCGTTAATTTTGTTGATTCTTCACTATTAGGAAGTTTGCCTAACTTGTTGGCAAGTTTGTAAAACGGGCTTTAACTGGTTGTAGGATTTTAAAAGTTACCCCAGTTTGGAGCAATGTTTTGTTCAAAACATTTTTAAATTAGTAATTAACATTCACAACTCTATCAATTATGTAACAGGTCTGTTGACTAAGTTGTTTGTTGTTAATCTAAGATCATGAGGCAGAAAGCACACAGTATTTGTTACTCAAAAACAAAATTAGATGCCCTTTAGCAACTGTCACGTGTCATGGATTAACACTGTCATGTCACTGACATTTATTTATTTATTCATTTTATTTCTTTAAATTTGCATTTTAAAAAAATAACTACATTTGTTTTGTTGCAGAGCTCTGCATAATAATGTTTTTTGCTTGTTTGCTATTTTGCTCCAGCCTTATTTGTGGGAATAATCATTTATGTGGTTTCAAGATAACACTGGGTCTTATCCAGGCCTACTTTATTTGTATTTCAAAACCTTTAAAGATAAATAAACATCTGCCTTACCTGATTGGTATATTTTCTTGCCTTCCCTACTTTGAAGAGTGGCTAAAATAAAACTCTCTGCCACTTCACCTATATGCTGCAGTGAAACAGGAAGTTGTGGGTCTGTAAAAATTAAAAGTTCTGACTATTTAAGTGCTGTCACCTTAAAAGGAAAAGTTGCAAACTGCAATTATAAACCTGTAACTGTGGGGGGAATATTTATTCATGAACTGATGTGAGAGACTTTTACGCACTTTGAGAAAACAGCTAAATATTAATAATGTAATGTCAGATTTCTAAAGATGAGTTTTTGTTCAAATTCAACTTCTACTCGCTGTTTGCTGTTTGACACACAAAATGCATCAAATATCCTGAGTTGTGTCCATATGTGTGTGTCTGTGTGAGACCATGAATTGTGTTTACCGCAAAGACTTGGACCTCCTTTCAGTGTGATTTAGAACAAGCTTTGAATGTAAGGTGACCTGGATGCCAATGATGTCAGCCCCTCCATTCATGAAACGCATGAATAATTGAGGTAGCCCAGCCTCGATGTGCCGGCTCCGAGTTGAGGTGGAATGCAAAGTGAAAGCCATCTCTTCTCTCATTTGCTCTGTCTGCGTCTCTCACTCTCCCTCCCTCTCTTTTTCTCCCTTACCTCGTTTTGTATGTTCTCCCTCAGTCTCTGACTGTGTGCCGTCGCGTGCAGCCGTAAATTCTTCAAAGCAGCAGCAGAAATCGCGAGATACGGGATCGCTTGGGCTCTAGGGGAATCAGTAAACAGGCAGACGATCCAGCAGCTGGAGGAGCAAAGGAGGAAGAGATGGAGAAGGAAAGCGATAGCTCATTACGGCAGAAATAGACAAAGAAGAGTAAATGAAATCAAAAGGAAGAAACGGAGTGTGAAACCCAGCCTCAGAGTCCATCTGTTGGGATCGCTTCCTGTGATGTACCTGCTTCCTTGTGCTTTTCCTCTCATCCTGCTGGCATGCTCCGGAACTCGCCCATCATTCCTTTTCGCTCTCCCCTCCCTGCTCTACTCCCCCTCTCCCAAATCTCCTTTTCTTCCTCCTGTGCTTCATCCGATGCTCCGGCTGTATGAATGAAGCCGTTTGAAAGGAGCTTGTTGCTGCTGAGCGACTCTACATGGCTACAAGCAGGTTAGTGCTGCCTGTTTACCTGTCTGCATTCAGTCTCAGTTAAGCAGTGGCTGCTTGTGCATTGATTAGCTTCCCTGTCTGGAAAGATCAACATGTACTATTTAGGAAGTGAGTTCAGGGAGGGGATGGGGGTGTAGCTGCATCGCAGACCACCAGTGTCTCCTCTTTGGCAGGTGGTGTTAAGGGCGATGTAAGCTGGTTATTAGGAGATCAGAGCTGGCCAGGGAAGATCAGTGGCCCTAAGCCTGCTGGAGAAAATCTCCCCGCCTTCTCTCTTCCAGCTCCTCTCTCTCTCTCTCTCTCTCTCTCTCTCCATTATCTATCCGGCCACCTTTCTTCTTTTTTACACCTCGTGAGAAAACAAGGCGCGCGGGATGATGATCCGCTGGGCGAACAGCTCAGTACAGGGAGTTGCCTACGAGGACATGGTCGCATTCGAGTGTGTGACGGCGGCTAACCAGGGCTGCTACGGCGAGGTTCTCAGAGACTGTGTTTTTCACCAAGGGTATGACGTTCCCTCACGTGCTTGTTAGAGGCTGCCTGAATGTGAGGAGAATGAATGGGTGGAGTGGGATGGGCTTGGTTATATAATTTGACCTGTTCTTGCGTTTATTGAAATGAAGAGGTGATTTAGTAATAATCCAGACGATGTTGCTAATTTTTATCCACTTACTGAGACCGAGTGAGGCGCGATGTGTTTCTGCAATATGTGGGCGAATGTCCTCTGTATCCATGTTGATGTCTGCCCCCGTTGCTGCATGATGCATTTCTGTGTGAGCACGCTCATGGCGAACCTCGTGGTTCTTTTCAAACTGGTGCAGAGCTGAACGACAAGTGCCAGATGGGTATTTTCCAGGATCAGCAAAACTGTGAAAACAACTGGGGGCCCTCGAAAAGGCCCGGAACTCTGTTCCATTGTGAAGCCGAACGTTTGGACAGACTGAGCCGGCAGGATTTAGGGCTTTACAGCCTATTTAATGAAAAGACTGTTACAAAGTGGAATGTTGTTTTTCCCCCTTTTTTTTAGGTTTGTTTGTTACAACTTGACCCTTTTAATGACTCAAACATGCCAGGATTCTTTATGACTGAAAGCTTGAAGGCTCCTCTGTAAAAATCTGGGCTTTGTACACGAGATTTTGGGACCCAAGTCAATCACACTGTGTTAAAGGACATGTCAGGACCAGTATGCCGGTACAGCCTTAGCAAAAATTTGCTTACCCAAGTTAGGAAAAATTAATACATATTGATAGTTCATGATATAATCACTATATCATGAACTATGTTTAGAATTAGTTCTAAATTAGTTCTTGTTAGGGTTTGGTTTGGCTCATATAGATTGTCATTTGTGGTATTGGTACTGTAGGGTTTGCAATCTTGTTTATATGTTTAATTCTCTCCTATTTTCTGTTTACTCAAATTGTATAATCAATTCCTAAAACAGCTGCTCTCATCCACATATGTTAATGGTGTGTTTGCTGTTGGAAAACATAATGGGGTCAATTCTGACTCACAATTAGTCTATTTAGATAATGCCTGTGACCGGTAAATGGACTGAATTTACCAGTAGTACTAACCACTCAAGGCACTTTAAACTAGAGCCATTTACACTCACAAACCCACACAACTTGGGGTTTAAGTGCTTTGCCAACATCGACATGTGGCAGGAGGAAACTGCCTACAACCTACAACCTTCTGATTCCAAGATAATTACTCTACTCACTGAGCCACAGTGGCCCAATTTTGGCAATTTAATTGCCTCACAACAGCTAACAAAATTGTCATGTAAATTAAAGTCACTTGGCCCGTTATTTCGGCTCTACCTACTTGCATAATTGAGAGAGAAGTACGAAGGAAAACAACGCATTAAGCTGCAACTTCATTTCTTTGTCTTTGCTGCAAACCCATCTAGAGATCCCTGACTGACAAACAGAGCCTAAAGATTATGGGAGATTCATTTGTTATTGTTATTTGATTATTGGTTACAACGATTGCCTCTGTCTGCGTTACAGTGCCTGTGGCCACACACGCTACGTAGCAGAGATCTCCACTTGGAGGAGAAAAGTGTCACATTTTTGTGTATGTAGCACCAAAGGTTTTCCCAGAAAAAACAACTTGCATATTTAGTTAAGCTCTGAATGAATGACCACAAAGTGTTGCCAGGATGAGCTGTCCTCATTTCCAGGTTAATCCTCAAGCATCATTTATTTTAATGTTAGTGTCAAGCATTACATACAATACCATGAAAGGTGCATTTAAAAGGGTTATTTTAAAAAAAAGTACATTTTGAGTTATTGTCTTTTGCTCTTCAAAACTTTCTTAGTTTTATGCGTCTGTCAAAAACAGGTTCCAGTTTCAATCAAATCAGTTGCATATGTAAGTTTGAAAACTCAAAGCATATTTCACTTTATCAGTGAAATATGCTTTAGAAATATGTCAGTAGAAAAGTCAGTTTTCTACTGACTTTTTTAGCATTACCTTCCTCGCAATGACATTCCGGACACCACAAACTCTTTATTTGTTTTTCCTTGAAGCCACAGATATTTTGTTCACTCCAGGAGTTTGTAAATGTACAGTCTTGAAACATTGCTCTAAAATAAATTAATTTCTTTAAAGAAAGCTATTCCTGTATACACGTCACCTAAGATGCACATAGTTTCTTTTATTTGGCTCAATACATCAACACATACAGCATTAGTCTGCAATAAGCTCAAAACTTGCCCTTATTGACATATGCATTTGACGCACTAGGCCAATCTTACTGTGTTTGTATATGACTCACTGATAATTTGTCTTAAAATGGCTCTCATTTCATGTTAATCATAAGTGAACAAGAGGTTTGGAACACTTAGGCAGTGAGCGAAAGCTATTCCTAGTGAGGGAAAATTCAGATTTCTTAGTTCAACAAAAACTTGAACACAGACAGTACAAAAAAAACAGCTACTGGGAAATAGTTTTAGTCAGGGGCCACCATACCAGTCATTGAAAATCCCTTGATTTGTACCTGGAGTGAATACAAGACAATAGATCAATTCATTATGAGTCTGGTGTCACCATTGAAGAAAGTAAAATAATACACTGCTCCCAAATGATGCAGTGTGTATTGCAAAGCTTGGGAGTTTACTAATGTGTAAATATGAACCAAGTCAGGGAGCACAATATAATCTCTGTGTGGTTATTTCAAGTTTATGATCCACAAGGACAGCTGGTTCAATGGAAAGAGTAATCCTTGGGTAGTTTAAAGGTTACTTGTCATGCCCTAGCTTACATGTTGAACAATGACTGAACCTCAACTTTCTTACCAGTATGTGTATTTTAAGAATGGGTGAATGTGACTTGTACTGTAAAACAAGGTTTGTATTGTGGGTATTACTAGAAAACTGCTACGTAAATTTTCATTTCTAGAAACTGCATATTTTTGTGAAGATTACATTTGATTAATTCCTTAAATTAATGCTATCAGTGTTTTGGCAGAGAACATCTGCTCCAGATATGCTAAACCATGAACAAAAGCTTTCAATTAAGATGTCTGTATACCTATGATCACAAGATATAAACTATTTCTGAAAGAACAAAATTCCTGATACAAGTATATGCAATGAGCTTTCTGCAGGGATATTTATTTAACCCCTTTACCTGCAGCCAGGTAAAGGGATATTTTTGTTTCCCTGCTGTACCCGTTACCCGCACAACCCAAGCTCATAAGCAGAAGACAGTGTATGAATGGGTGGAGGGTAAAGAGCTTTTTTACTTGTTACTCCTTTGTCTTTAAGTTCTATAAAACTTCTTACCATATTTCAGATTCCTGTCTGGTTTGTTTTATTTATTTTTCGCTTGGAGTCATTGTTGTTGTATCTTTCTTCCCCCGACTTTGTGAAAATAGGCCAGGGTCCAAAATAAGGTCACCTGTGTTTTCACGTAAAGTGTTTTATAAAAACACCAGTCTACAACACCTAAAATATTACATTTAATTACTGAATGAATCTTCTTCTTTTGTATTAGTCTATCAGTAACATATATTAACATAGTGATTGTGGAGTCTGTCTGTCTATCTCTGTTGCAATAGTGATATCAATTCAATTCTGCACTTCATTTGGTCGTTGTTAGCATGTGTTTCACACACTAAGTGGTATTCTGTTATTAAAACCGCCAATTCCCTCAGGTCAGTTAGTTATTGCACCTCTAGACCTCTGAAGCACATAGGAGTGCTGCTTAATAGGTTTTCCAAGTGTCACCGCTTTTAATTTTGCAGGAAGCAAACAAGTAATGACATTTATGTCATATTTTTATTGTTACACGTAGGTCCCGCACAGAGGAAGCTATGTACAGTTTTAAGAGCTTCAGAACATCTTATTTATTTGTTATTATCATTTCCCCCCGTCCAGAGAAAAACCTCCAAAAAAAAAAAAAAAACTGAGGTAGTCAGTGTTATTGTTTCCTGCAGCAGTTCGTAGCAAAGCCTTTGTGATAGATGCTTTTGTCTGCGCTGCTGCAGGCTAGCGTCAGCATCATGTTCGCTCTCTCCACACTTACCTTGCTGGTTCAAAGAGCAAACTGTTGTGTGAATGACTGATCGGGTTGAGCCATTCATATGCTGATGACGGATCTGTGTTTCCATTGTTTGCTGCCGTGTATCTGGAAAAGAGAGGTGATCTGTAAATTTCTCTCCTGCTCAAAATCAAGTGGGTGTTTCTGTGCCGGAGGACGCCTGTCTGTCAGCAGGAGAGGAAAGGATTACAAGTGTTTTGTTAGCTATAACCCAAAGTGCACAGCTGAACCAGTTAAAAAGGTGCTTTAATTGTCACATTTATTTAAATATATCCTTTTATTTTGTACATAACAAGCCAAGAAGAACTGTCAGTTAAGTAATTAATCAGTGCTTGTGCCAAAGTTATGCTCATCTTTAGGTGTTATTTCATTAATTCCACAGAAAGTTATTTCATGATGACATCTGTTTTGGTCAATACACCAATTCATCCCACAGCAAAGCACCCTCACATGGTGTTCTCAGGCTTGCAAGCTTCTCCTCTTTTCCTCCAAATATAACAATGTTCTTTATGGCCAAACACTTAAATTATAGTTGCATCAGACCACACGCCTTTCTGTGTTATACAAGTATGTTAAGGATGAAACAGACCTTTGGTAATTTGCAGTTTTCTTCTTTATATGATAACTGATCCTACCTGATTGTGTTTGAGGCGTTGGTTTAAAATATGCTGACAGCTGTGCTTCCGTTTCACTCACATGTTTCGAATTAACATGTTAGAAGTCCAAACATAACTACTTTGGCTTTCCCAAATTGCCTGAAAGCATAGTAATGTCAGTGTAAGAAAACTAAATGTTTTGTTGGATTAAATGTAAGACAGTGATGCAAAACAGTTCTATATCTTTTTATACAGTCTTTGTAAATATCTAGTATCAGCTGTTTTTACAGAACAAAGATTATGCATCTCCAAAGGACTTTGAGTTGTCTCTTGTAGTTTTGAAGTTTTGGATGAAGAATGTTTTCCAAAGAAGTTTATCAAAACTAAAATTTGACATTAGGCTTCGCAAATTAATTTTCTGCAAAAAGACATTTTACAGATTTATCTACCAATCTAAGCGTTGTCAAGACGTTCTTTAGGCAGAGCTCAAGATGCGGCACATATAATCTAAACCTAGCTTCGAAGTTTGACTCAACTTACATATATGTATTTTTTTAAAATCCCATTCATTCTTCTGGCTCAGACATTCTTGCACCATGAATATAAGGTAAAAAAATTGTCTTAACAGTAATTATGTTGTGGTAGACAATATAAGCCACTAATGCAGAAGTTATTGTAAGAAATTATAAACAGTATCGGAGATGTATAAATAAAGGCTCATCAGGAATGGAGAAACACCCTTAACCCTTCAAAAACCAATAAATTTTTTTTAAGACAGTTGACATGTTTGCAAAATGTTATGCTGGTTTTGCTCTTAACATGTGTCCTCTTATTTACACAAGTAAATAAGAGGAAACTATTTGTAACATATGGTAAAAAAAAATATTTGAGTAGGAACTAGTAAGTTTATATTGTACGTATTTTGTAAATATCTTATTTGAGCTCTCTATGTTTTTGTGTCCTCGAAGTCCATGAGTCGTCTGGAGGCCGTAATAGTCAGACAGAAGATGCCAGCTCTGCTCCTGATAATTCAGGGTTCTGATCGGCACTGAAGTTGTGCAGATCAGTAATTCATGACCAGTCACAGCAGCCACTAGTCAACAGTGATGTAAAGGCTTGCGTAATACCATGCCAAGAAGCTGGGTCCTGGCAGGCCTGCTGTCACAAAGATCACTTACAGTGCCTTTTGTTAGCTTCTCTCTGGATCTGGACGACTTCTTGCTAAGCTATAGTTGCGCTTGATTTTAGGTGTCTGTTAAACAAAGACATTGTTGAATTGCAGATGGTAACCTTTCAGTTTTTTATGGATCATAATCATGCATGTTTTAAGACAAACATCTTAACATATCCAAAATTAGGAAGTTAAACTAAGCCTTTTAAAAAGCACATGCTATTGCTTATCATTTGTATGAGAACAATTCAGTATCTCTGTCTTAATCTTTGTTGCACCGTCCATAGGGGCTTTGAGTGTAACTCATGATTCATTGGGGTAAAAGAAAGACGTGGAATGATTTCCAGACTTTCTATTGTATATGATTTGGCTTTAACAGAAACACAACTGGATGCTGTGCCAAGTCTTTTGATTGGTGAAGAACTCACATTTACCTATAGTAGTGAGAAGAAGTCTTAAGTTTGTATTGTTAATGTTTTTCTCAGCTGTTTTCCTGCACAGTTGTTGTTGTTGACTTCTTTTTTCTGCTTAGATCCCATAAGCATGGTTGCACACAGTTCCTCAAGCCTATTAAGCTTAAAGTGATATGTAGTAAGTCAGGTGAAAATGGTGTTTGTTTTAAATATGATTTTGGGTGAAAGGTAGAATTGATTCACTCTGATTTACAAAGTCCTGATTTTGATCTGCTTCTGGAGTAGATATCAGTCTGGTTAGGTATGTTTAATTTATAAAACAAAGTGAGAGACAATGGATGAAAAAATATTAATTTTAGAAGTTGAGAACAACTTTTATATGACACCACATCCTTTTTTGGCACTGGCAATCTCAAATTTCCCATGTATGCTTCTCTGAGCACTTCTAGGATTTGTACCAGAGCAGAGCCACACATAGAGTAAATCAGAGTCTGCAGCTCCTCCAAAGGCACTTTGGGCCTGCTGGCTGCTATTCTGATGAATTCTCTCCCTTCTCATCCTGTGACTTTTCGTTTCAAATGAAACCATGTATTCTTTCTTTTACTTCACAGTTATATGCTACTTTGAGTTGGCCTATCAATGTTTTTAATTGTGAAAGGACAATTTATTTATAATGGTGTGCATACTTTTTCTACAAAAAACGACAAAAAAAACAAATATATAAACAGATTTTTTTTTTGCCTTTTTGTGTTTCAGCACTGCCAGTAACTCAAACAAGAGCTCACCCACCTGCTCACCAGTCCTGCGTAAACGTTCGCGCTCTCCCACACCACAGAGCCAGGAGGGTGAGAACATGGTGGAGAAGGGTTCAGACCACTCCTCCGACAAGTCCCCCTCCACACCTGAGCAGGTCGTCCAGAGAACGTACTCTGTGCAGTCGGCGCGAAGTGGTGGAAAGAACTCCAAGGTTAGTCCTGGGGACAGATTCCTGTTAATTTAACATCTTTTCTCAACAGATAAACATGTCAAATGGCTCAACAAGTAGAAATTTCTGCACTTTTTTTTTCTCTTGATTGTCCAGCACACTGAGACATTTTGGACAGATTCATCCTCCCAAATTTGTGTAAGCAGTATGGGGATGGCTCCTTTCTGTTCCATTATGATTGTGCATCAGTGCACAACCTAAGGTTCACAATGTCATGAGCTAGTTTACATTTGGCTGGCCTATGCAAGTTATCTGTGATGTTTCTTTTTGTAATGGTTGTAATATTGTGATTTTACTGTGATTTTTGTGGTGTGGGCCCTAGAAAAAATAGTCTCTGCTATAAAAGGGGTCTTCATAAGCTTAGCTCAAAGGAAAACATAGTCCTGATCTCAACTGTATAGAGCACCCCACTGATTAAGAATGGGATATGTATGTGTATATGTGTGTGTGTGATAATCACACACTAAGGGCAATATGCCTCCAGTCACTAGTTTAGCGACCTGTGTCAGACAGTAGCTATATACATACTTTTAAACACTACTGTCAGGACTAAATGTTTTTTGCAGGGATAGAAATGTTGATTCATTCATTCAAGCTTTTTATATCTGTTTAACATAAAGCAGCTTTACAGGGGCTTGTCTAGATTTCCAACTCTCAAGGGTTGAAAGAGAGTGAAGTTAAAAAGAAGGTTTCAATATGTCTAAGAATGTCCACCAAGCACTTTCTCTTGAGGAGTATAACAGAATAGTACTGCTGCCAGTGCAGACCTTGCTCAATATTTTCAGCTGTTTTCTTACAGTGCAGTGAAGAGTTTTGTACAATATCCTTGTCTCAAGGGACATTATCTTGTGCAAAAAAGAGCTTAAATCTTCTCGGACTCGTGCACAGTTATTGTTTATCTGCAGAATCATTTGTCCTAAGAAGAAAGGCTACCATCGATCCTTTGTGTTGCCAAAAGTGATGCATGTTGATGGAATATGTTTTTGATGTTATATTTCCTCAAGAGGAGAGGGATTTAGTCACAGTTTGACTTCAGAAAACACCATGAATAAAAAGTACTATCAAGACATCCTTGAAGGAACAAGTTGAAAAAGATAAGGAAAAAATGTAGACGATACAAAATGACACTTTCTGTCTTATTTACATCATTCTGCAAATAAGTTAACAGACATCCATGGTCATGCTGTGTGTTTTCTCATTTTACCTTTAAATTCTAAGCATAATTCATCCATCCTGACCTCATACATCACTGATGTTAGAAATCACTCTCTGATTGTGTTTTCTTTAAATTGTTGTTGCCTCTTCAACACAATGTGCTTCTTCTCTCTTTGCCTCTCTGCTGCTTCTCCATGTCACATGATAACATGTTTCATCTGATAAATACTGCTCACCTCTTCTGTTGTTTCTTCCTGCTTTCTTTTTTTTTTTTGCTTACATTTTTCTATCTGATTTTGCTTTGTTCTTCTCTTGTTTGCATGCTAGTCTCACAAGCGACTTTCCAAAGTAAGCATTACTCTTTTTTTCTGTCTCTCCAACTTTTCTATGCCCATTCCTACACCACTTGTGTTGTGTGACGTCTTGTGAAAATGTCTAGTGTTTCACCTCTTTATCTTTAGCCCATGTTGTAAGTCTATAACTGTAGCAGGGAAACTTTTTGTTTTCCTCTGTTTGATGCTGTACTTTCCTTTCTTTATTATTGTATGGATATTTTGTAATCGTCTTATGCTGTTTAATATATCTTTAGCGTTTGGAATGTAAACTGGAAGGTTCAGTATTTCTGGATCAGGCTACATTTTCATGCTAATTTAATTGTAAATTTAATTGCAAGAGGAAAACAGTAATATAAATAATCAGTTTTTGTACAGAAGGTAGAATTTTAAATATTTTTAGATCCACAGTATAAGTTTCTCCAAATACCTTTTCTTCTCCATCCCTTATTTTGCAGTTTTTCTTTACCTCTTTTGACTCACTTAAATCACTGTTACTTTAAAGCTGAATAACTCCTTTACCATATAAATATTGACCCTGCAAATCCAACATCTTAGGAAAAAAAATCAACATATTTATTAAGAATCTATTACATCACTTGTGAAACCATCCTGTTTCCTCAGGATGGTTTTTAATAGCATATTGTTGAAAAATCTGTCTTGAAAAGGCACAAAAACATGTCATATTTCAGTATGTTTAAATTTCAATATTGCACAAAAATGTTCAGAGACTTTGAACTTTTTCCCATTTGATTGTGCAACAGTCATAAACTTTAGTAATTTCTTATGGATCTTATTGAGCAGATCAAAAGAAAGTGTCAAATAAATGTGACGTGCTGGGAAAATGTATGCTAATGCAAGTATGGTATGCATTGCTTAACAGTTTCCTGGAGTCAATAGCATGATGTTGCCATGTTTAACAGTTGGAAGAATGTGTTTAGGTTTATGTGCAATTCTCCCCAAAAGGTCAAATCTTGGTAGGTCTGAAGTGTTTTACGGTTTCTAATTTTAGATCATGTATTGAACCGAAGTCCATGAAGTTTTCAAAGCTTGGGTCTTTTTCTGGTTAAGAAACAATCTCTTCACTCAAGAAACCTTTCACATAACATTGTACTATTCATATTTGTACTGAAATTAGGTATCCTGCTAATATTGGTCATTGCAGTCTGTCTGTGACCGTGCACTTGGAAAGTCTTCTTATCACACAAGCGCACATACGCACATGTGCTAGCTAAACACATATTCATTTTCTGTGCTACGGTCAAAAGCTGTGTTGTTGCAGTACCCCAACTAAACCCTCTTTGGGCCACTGTGGTCACATGACCCATAAAAGCATGAGGTCATCCTGGCAACGTGAGCCCGATCATCCTAACCCTAATGCAATCCAAATGAGAGTGCATTCAGCAGAAACAGACAGCCTGTGCCTCACCATGAGAATGGATTAATGATGACAGGAGTGACAGTGGTGCAGCAAAGAATCAATCAGGCTTCTCATGTAACGGCACCAGCTACATGAACAGTCAAATTTAGTTATGCTCTCAGACTTTTTTGCGTCGACCGGTGCTTTTTTTTCTTTTCAGTTGTAGCTACTATCCATAGAGTTGCATTAAATCTTTAAATCTCACCTTTTACTTTCCCATCTTCCATGTCTATCTGTGTCCATCCTATTCACTGCTTTGGTTAACTTTTGGTTTTCTCTGTAATTTCCTTTCAGTATGACAGACTTAATCTGATTAAAGTAAGGATTTTATCTTTTTTTCACCTGACCTGCTAAATTAAACCCTGCTGTCCCTTTAATAAATCCCTCAGCCCAACTCTTTCTTTATAGTGTAGCTCTGTCTACAAAGACTTCCTTTTGACAGTGTCACTCCTTTCTGTCTTTTCCAGAGCTTCCTATCCCCTTTGAAATGCTAACTAGTAGAAATGACATTAGCGCCTTGTGGTTATCCAGTTTTCTTCCAGATTTGGAGAAAGAAAACTTCTTTACACTCCCCCGAAGACTACTTGTTTTCAGTTTTACATTTTTAATATGCTTACCTGTAAACTTTACAGGCGACTACTACTAAGAAGCAGCAAAGAACATTGTAATTTTTTATCAACACAGGTTAAATTAGGAAGAAAGTTTATAGCATTCTTACGGAGTAGAACGCTATAAACCAAATCTTGTTCATGTTTCCTCACAAAGCAGTGCTTTTAGTGCCATACATCCAGCTGATAGGAGAAAATAGCACTTAAATAATCCAGCAAAGTATTACTTTAAAATGAAGGTAAACTGCAGTGATTCACCAAACTGGTCTTCCTGGATAATACTAATTTCCAGTTTTCTTTGTGGACTGACCAGCAGATACTGATTATGTCTGATTTTAATTTGATTTTCTAAAAACTCTAACACATAAAAGAGAAAAAGGGACTGCAAATTCTTTGATAGCGGTAATAGTTTTGACCTTAACTAAAGTAATTACACAGTAGCCACACAAAATGTGGATCAAAGTGCATATGGTTGGTGTGTTACTGCAGAAGAAAATGGTGGAAATTCACAGCTTTGGTAAACATAATGAATAAAGACGAAGATGGTCAGTATTAAATCTCCCCAATACTAATCAAAACTGATCAAGGAGAGAAAAATGCGGTTTTCAATCTGGTCAGCTGCATTTCTATTAAAAACCGTTAAGGCTGTTAATAATCTATTCATTGATATTTTTTTTTATTTTGAGCCATTTTTAGTAGCCATTTAGGATGCTAATTATTCAAATGAATGAGTTTATAAATTTCCATTGTTAGTGTTGCTTTGTGAAAGTCCTGCTTTTATGTTGATAATTAATAACCATTGTACGGAAAGTTTGTCTTACTGAGTCATAAAATGACACAAAGTTCACAGAATTTCAAGTCTGCAAAACACTAAGATACTTACATAAACATTATTGTATTGATTATCATTATAATAAAAAAAAAATATTGTTTCAGTTGTTGTTTGAACTTCATTTTCACTGTCAGTTTCATGAGAACATCACTTAAAAATATATATTTAAATAATATGATTGATTAGTGTTACCATGTAATTTTTAGCTTCGTAATCGCAGTACTTTATGTATCTGGTGTAACGAAGCAAGCAACTTAATAATCAGTCACTTTAACACGATTCAGCACTGATAGATGTACAGCTGAAGAGATTTTGAAGATCTTTTTTCTTATATATTTTTTTTATCATTGAAATAAATAGCACAAAATATATTTGCATAAAATTTATGTCCACCCATTCCTATCATGCAACTTTTGTACAACATGCTGTGTCCAATGCCAAGAAATACAATGTTATTGTGTTGTCTACACATCAGTAATGGATACCTTTGCCACTTCCTGTACCAGTTATCAATTCTCTTTGGTTTTCTTTGTCAAATAGCACATGTATAAGAAAGGATAAACCGAGGGCTTATTTTTACTGCAATAGTTTGACATTATCCATCCTAAAAAGACTCCCACTTTCTTTTTTTGTTTATTGAGTAGGAGATGTTTTTCTTCATTTGTCACTTTAATTTATTTAAAAGGGACCATTTATACTCAATCGCAATATAATTATTCTCTCTTGGTTAAATAACACTCAGCAACACAAAATCAAACGGTCTCCCTCTAACATACACTGAAAAAAATCCCTCTTTGGATCAACATAAAAAAATCATGGAAAGGATTTCCACCTGATTACTTTGCTTTATTTCAGCACTATGTAATTATGTTACTCCAATTTAAAGCAAATGTGTTGGCTCAACTTAACTTTTACTATAGTTGGACCCAATGTAATTTAATAGAGTAAGCCCAACTACTTTGCAA